>JACEII010000068.1:2882533-2894234 GCA_014332785.1 Antheraea mylitta | reverse complement strand
CATAGAACCATGCCCATTCGATACGATACGGTATTTTTGTAGATGGTTTTAAACTACTCATTATTGACGTGATAACGTCTTAGAAATCGATGAAAGCCGGCTACACGCACGAAAAAGCATGACTCATTTTCACGTTCTGCCTGAGCCGAACTCGTAACCGAGAGCGCAGAACAAGCAATAGAGATACCGGATCGGCATAAGCGTTCGACTTAACCACTCTCCATTCTACTTTTTTCTCGCGTCGTCTGGCGCGGGGAAATCGTGTTAGGGCATTGTGCCTATGTGGTGCCCATTGTTTTGACGTCGGAACATTTCCGGACGTGTCAATTTTTATATCAGTTAACAGTAATTTGTTTCCTGATTTTTAGACATCATCGGCGCGGCTGCCTATGTCTTACGCTGTTGGGCGGATTAGGAACCGCGCTTGTGGTTTATATGTCAACCTTCTTTTTATGCGGTGACCGTGGATTTCGGAACCTCTTTTGGGTCGCTCAGGCGATCTTTTGTGTAGAGGTGCGATGTCTCGGAGAAGGACATGCGTGGATTCGTCTGCCTTTTCAAACATTCTGGTAGCGAGGCTGCCGTCGAAGTTGTCAAAGCTTTCTGTCTTGAGGTCGCCATTGATTGCCTTGATCCTCACGCTATCGTCATACTTTGTTGGGCTCATAATCTGCGCTTAAGATTCTCTGACACGCAACCGAACCATGCCGGCGCGGCATACGTGAGGTGCGATCTCACGTAGGTCTGGTATGCGTTCGACTTGAGACGCATCTATCTATATATAGAATAATTCAATTCATTAATGTTTTCTTATGACTGTTATCACGTAAATTTATCGTCTGGAAACCGATTGTACAGGCAACCTATTCTTTTGAATTCGGTTGATCCTTTAACATTTTTTAATGCTGATCGAAACGGGCGTGTATATCTAGTATGAATATAATTTATTAATGTTTATCAATAAAACTGAAGTGGCGGGTCACGATAGACGATTTTAATATGATCATCTATAAAAATAGGTTACATTGCACAGATCTCATGACGTCGGTTCATTACGAAAAAACGTTTTTATACTCTTTACCCGTCTCTCTGTTTCATCGAAATATACCCGTAATAGCTAAACAGATTTTGTTTGATCTGACACTTTTATCTCAAAGTATCTGTTTGTATCAAACCTTATTTTTAAAGTTATCAAGTGTATTTGTCAAGTTTAAATCTAGTTTATTATTCGAGTGTATATTTTAAGAAATGTCCATTAATTTTATACGGATTATTTTTTTAAATCAAATGCGGCAAACGAACTGGTATGTCACGTGACGTTAAGTGATCACCACCGTCCATAGACACTAGCAACATCAGGGAAGTCGCAAGTGCGTTGCCAGCCTGTATATGGGACAGGGGGGAGGGAAAGGAAACGGAAAGAAGGAAGCAGGAAGGGAGGTGGGCCTCCGGTGCTGTCACTGATCGAACGAAACACAACAATGCAAGCACTGTTATTTCACGTCGGCTTTCTGTGAGAGGGTGGTACTACCCCGGACAAGACGACCCATTCGTGCTGAAACCAGTAATATCTTCAGCGTGGCTCTTCCACCTATAAACGGATTTGAAACTCTTTGAAGTAGCTGCATTATCCATCAGTTGAATAAAAGTTAGACCATAATACTTATAGGAGACCGCTATACAAGCTTCTTTTATAGCTCTGTGTCATTATAAGAGATATTTAAAAAAAAACCTGTGTACTTATTTAAAAAGTAATACATCTTTAGCTTAGAAAAGACATTAATTGTTATTGATTGAGTTTCAATAAAAATATTTTTTTTTTATTGAAGCACGACAAAGTGACTGCACTATGCCTGATGGTAAACATAGTACAAACCAAAAACAGTGGCGACCACCGAGAGACAGATTATCCATCGTCGGTCGCCGCTGTCATGCCGGCCATAATGACGTAGGTCACCCGGTACTGGATATGCACAGGCTGATCCCGAAACGCGACGCGCAGAAGCGAGTCACTATGACAGGCTTTTCGCCATGTACATGGTGGTTGCGACCCAGTCGGGCTGCAAAACCCTACCACCCCTCTATCGCCATTGCCTCTTTCGTTGATCAGCAGGGTGCACCACCTGCAGGTGAGGTTGGCTTGGGTGTCTCAAGTCTTAAGATGTTACTTGACACCCCTTACACCCCAAAATATAACTCTAAAAGATTTTTAAATAAATTTTCAATATATTTGTATACCAAATAAAGTAATATATCAAAAAGAAGTAGAATAAACTGTATATCAAATAGTAATGTGGTAATGATAATTTATAATGTAAATAAATAAAAAGAATACATACCGTCAGTTAACCTCAAATCTATAAACTCACATACAAAAATTACAATAACAAAAATCACTTTTCTTACGAATACTCACAATGGATTATCATTCACTACCATTAATAATTTAAAATGACACACAAATTATTATGTTTACTTATGTATTAATATACTTTTTACCTCCACTAGTATAAAACACGCCTATAGATACATATATATTTGCTGAATTGAATATAATTATTATCTCTCACAAAACTTGACAGACAGTTACTAAGCAACTTCATGGTGTCACTTTTAGATGCCGATGTGCACGCGCCTCGAAAAAAATCGTTTTCCTAAACGCGCCAAAAATACCTTAGACATCTTATACTGTATTGCCTTACACCGCATACCTTCAAAAATTTGCTGCAGTTAAACTACATGTGATGTTGGACATAATCAAATTTAAAAGAAAAATCGATTTGCACCTCAATAAAAATAAAATTTTATTGCCAATATTATTGTAATTTGTATGTTTATTGCGTGAATAAATGAATTTAGATTCTTTTTCTTTTGTATATAAATACTAACTTTCAGTCCACACACACACAGTTATATTAACGAGAAAAATAATACCAACTCTTCCGTTCACAGTACGAACAATTTAATTAGATAAAATGGCAACTTTACTACTCTGTACAATCGATGTGTGATTTCTGTCAATATTTTTAACGATTTTACTACTATTTTCTGTATCACTAAGTCACAATTTTTTGCATTTGCCGTATAAGATATTTACAATTTTTTCTTTCCTACAAACCTCGTCCTACGATATTATTCTTGTTCAGATGGAATCAAGAATGGTTTAGAAACAGTATGATAGACCCTGTAGGTGGTGCTACGTTTGGGTTTAGGATTTTTCTAGGAAAATTATTTACGTAAACCACGTAGGTACTCTTAAATAGTATATCAATTATTTCATATGACTTTTAATAAAATCGAAATCTAAACTACTATTATAAACAGAAATTATTTACTTTTAATTTTTGCATTAAAGATACGAACTAGAAAAGCATCCGATTGAGTTTTTGGCGGGATTTCAGTCTGTCATGTAGTGGATTTTATATTTTATTCATAATCTTGTGTTTCTTGACTCTATATTGTGTAAAGTTGGTGGTGTTTTATGTAATATGGTTAGTTTATTGTGCATAAGTGAAGTGAATGGAAAATAATACCAAGGAGCATGAAATTCTCAGGTGCCACAAAAACTCCCTGGAGGGTTCTAACAGGAGATCCACCATCTTGTTAGAATATTGATTGACACGACGCTTGATATTGTAATGATCGTACGACGCTTGTAATATTATTGATTACTCGACAAAGCAGTAATAATCTGAAAGATTGATTGCCAAAAATAAAGTTAAAAAAAAAAGAAAAAAAGCATCCGATATAAAAAAAAAATCACCAATACATTATCTACATTTATGCAAGCGAAGCAGTGACCAAAAGCTAGTGTCCAATATTTATATGCTAATTGTGTTATATAAAAATACAGCTTTCAAACAGATATGTTCGTCAAATGAGGTCACACAAAATAACGAAAAATATACCACCGCCGATATGATAATATAATATCTTGTAAAATATAATACACCTTGTAACCAAAACACAAACTCACGGTAGGTAATTTGTCATACTCACTGACAAATACTTAGACGTTATTGTTGAAGAAATAGACTTTGAAGTGCTTGAAAATGTTTCCTTTGTAACAAATGAAAAAAGATGGTAATTTCGTGTGTTCTAAATACTTTGCAAGGTTTTAGAGATAAATTAAGCAATCAGTTTTAGTCGACTTACACTAATTAGAATTTATGGTGTTAGTTTTTATTTTTAAGACCGATATTGCTATTGTTGCTGACGCTCTGTTTGCATTTAAATATTGCAATTCCTACCCAAGGTTACAACAAAAGTAATCTTCGAATTATTCTCTTAACTATATACAAATATCACTTAGGTTTAGGAAATAAATAAAATGGTTTACCTGTAACTCGTAGTAATTATTATTTGTATAGGTTTTTTTCTAATGTACTACGCTATTTTCTAACTAATCCTACTTATAAACTGACTACGCTATTGACGAAGGTGTTAAGACCTTGCTAGGTCAATAGCGTAGTCAGTTCGAGGAAAAAAAATTGAGCCATCACGGGACGCCTGGTAGATGTGAAACATCGAAATTGTTTTGTATAAGTTGTGTGCGTAAAAGAACTGATTACGACAGGAATCACGTATGGCGTAATGAAAAGATAAAGCATTACAAATTTATTCCATAAAATAATGACTGTTTATTCATTTTATTACATAAATGCTCATTTTTATTAAATACAAAATACAAAAAGGCGCAGGAGCGGTGTCTTTGGCGGCATTTAGCAAAAGACGTGTGCCAAGTAACACTAGTAGAACGAGTGGCCTACAAAACATTTTGAATATGATGTTTACACAGACAGTGTTGCAAAGATTTTAGAGTAAGTATTTCGTTAATAGTGAAAAAAGGATCGTCTGTCACAACAATAATCGGGTTTACTCTCCGCCTATATATGTTTCACATCAAAAAAGTTTTTCTAATCAATATTTAAAAGTTTCCCTTGCGGGCCTTCACAACCTCACTGATGGATTTTTTTTATATTATAGGAGGAAACCGAACAGGCGGGTCTCCTGATGTTAAGTAATCACCGCCGTCCATAGACACTAACAACACTAGGGGTCTCGTAAGTGCGTTGCCAGCCTTTGTTTGGGTGGGCACGAGGAGGGGGAAAAAATGGAGGGAAGGGAGGGAAGGTTTGCCGCCGGCACTCTCACTGACCAAACGAAACGCAACAATGCAAGTACTGATACTTCACGTCGGTGTTTCTGTGCGTCGGGTGGTAATAGCTTGAGAATAGCTTCAGCGTGGTTCTACCACCTACTCAAATGCAGATTGACTAAAATTATGAAAATATTTTTTCCATGAGAACACTTTTATGTTATCCATTTTACTATGACTGGCCATTTTTGTTTTAAAATAGCGCTGCACTATATCATCCTCTGTACAGTTTAACCGTTCATTATTAAAATTGGTATGTTATGGTTATCAATAATTGAACACGGAGCATGATTACACACTGTTTATTTTATTAAACTCAAATTATTATCCATGTAAATATATTAAAAGAGGTCTGCTGTAGTGCACCCATCACTCAAAAACTATTATTGTATGGCTTTCGATCACACTTTAGTTTTGAGTCATTATCTAAATACTTATCATGATAGCTTCATTTAAGTTTTAAGGAAGTGTAATTTTCATAAGCACTACTTAAATACATACATATAGACATACATACACACACCTAGACATACATACATACAAGTATTCAGCGATGCGTGTTTTGGTGAAATGGAGTAAGCGGTGTGGTGCTTGTTTTTTCCAATAGTACGTGGGCAACCGAGCCTAGCTCGGTTAAAAAAAAAACTGTTATATACATATAAAGAACCAATTTCCACTAGAGCTATTTTTGTTTTGATATCGCCGGCGAAATGTACCTTCATATTCTAGCTATATTATTTCATTGCCAGAAATCTCAGTTAAAAAAGTTTTCTATGAATAAAATCGCTAGATTGATTTATCGTCCCCGAAACTACCTACATACTAAGTTTCACCGAAATAGATGACGCCGTTTCCGAGATCCTGAATATATAAAAATATACAAGAATTGCTCGTTTAAAGGTATTAGATAAATAAGTTATATTGATACAATAATAAACAACTCACACGAAACCGTGTGTATAGCTAGTATAACTATAATTAAGAATGCCGTAATCAGCAAAGTTACAAAATATAAAGAAACAATAAAAGAATATGATTATTTCTGCACACTTCCCATAACAGACTCAAATGTATTGCATACGGATTTAAGTGATTTTTTTTCTCGATCTCACTACAATATTGACCTAGCAAGGTCTTAACCAAACTACAAAGGATTTAAAGCTGAGGATGGTATTAAGGATAAACGATTAAAAGATACAGTAATCTATACTAATATTACAAAGCTGGAGGGTTTGTTTGTTTGCTTGTTTGTATGGTTGAACGCGCTAATCTCAGGAACTACTGGTCCGATTTGAAAAATTCTTTCAGTGTAGCTCATTTATCGAGGAAGGCTACATTTCGCTATATTTTCGAAATGACTACGCTATTGACCCAGAAAGGTCTTAACAGCTTCACCGAACTACAAAATTCCTTTTGAGAAACTTCGCTGCGTATTTGCCCAAAATAACTATTCCACGCGGACGATGTCGTGGGAACTTAATATTACGTTAAGATATAATGCAAGTTTATTTAATACACGGTTATAACATTATAGTTTTAATTTATGTTAGTATAAAGAAACGGGACTTCGATAAGTAGGTAACGATTTACTCATATCTGATTACGAGTCAATACGTTTTATAGAATACACGTCCATAAACTGTCTATCGATTCATGTAAATAATGCATTACCCGTTTTACAAATGCATATAAGTATAGAGCACCATTCATCATAAACAGTTATTGTATCGATTGTACGTTATCGAATGCTTGTAACGTAATGTTTTACTATAATATATTTTTTTTGATGCCATCATATTCTATTTATATCGTATTTTAAATGCAGTGCTTATGTTATGCATTTGGATTAGTAAACTCTATTTCTGTGGGTTACAATTCTCCATTTGTTGTATTCGTACGATACTGCGTAGTTTTTATATTAGTGTTTGATAAAGCTATTTTATAAACACCTCCGGTAACATTACAAAAAGTTAAATACGTATTGAATACTTGCTTTAAAAGGTTTCGTATTAAATGCACAGCGATCACCCGAGGTAAGTTCGCGTTATCCTTTTTCGCAAGTGTAACCTAACCTTTTTTTTATTAACGTGGGGAAATCCTTTATGTATACGCCACCCTCCTGGAGGAGAGAGTGGTATATTTCCTACTAGCACGGACTAAAACCTCACGGTGTACCGTCCGCCGGATGATAGGGGCAGCCAGGTATCGAATCTGCTGTCTAACCTGAGAAACTGCATCTGTGGCAGCCTGACGAATGAACGCCAGGCTTCACACTACTGTAGAGAGACTACTGGGTAGTGTACCAGTACCAGTCGCCTCCCCTCGTTAACCTCACCTGTAAAATGAGATGAGCCCCCCGACTCATCCCCTCACGTTAAGTGTAATCTAACCTAACCAAAGCGAGACAAAAGAGCAAGATGGCGAACATTCAGCGAGCTCGGTGCATTTAATACGAAACCTGTTTAAAGCAAGTATTCAATAGGTATTTAACTTTTTTTTAACGTATTTAATACCGCTCAAGTTTGGTAACTTCCAGTTAATATTTAGCAACATATTTCATCATAATATGATATCGTTGATATGTTTTTTGTTCATCGAAAGTTCAATATACTACAGAATACGTTCCTTCTTATAAAATCCTTTTATATAAACACTTCACTCGTTTAGTATTCATATATTTATTGCCGAAGTTTACCTTAAATCTCTTCACACTTCTGTAAAACAATTACAACGGCCAAGGTTTTATGTAGGTGTGAATTTATTATTTCAGTTCGTAACAAATTAAAAGGACCTTCACCGGATACAAACAAAAACGAATACCTTTAAGACACATTTCGGACACGTATGTGACGAAATTACTTTTTTGTATCAAGGTCCCCCATATTCCCCAATCACTTATGATAAAAGTCAAATATTTTACATTATTTTGTCAGTTGAATAAGCAAAGTTATGTATAGAAAAGTATTATTTTAAACAATTCTCATTTAGTAAAATTAAAACATGATGCGAAAGGGCTCAGTGGCAAAGTTATAGACACAGCGTCGTTCGACGTAGGTTCAAATCCTTTTGAGTGGGTCGGAGCTATCGGTGAAGGAAACATATAAACAATAAAAAAAGAATCGTGATATAAATATACTATGTTGCTAGGATTTTTCTAAATTCGCCTGGCTAACTATCACCGTCGAATTAAAAATCTGTAGCTCAGCACCTGTTGGTGTGTTCCAGCAACTGTATTATAGAACTAATTCTTTCTAGGTTTAGCTCGTTTACTATATTCAACCATGTGGTCATTTAATATCAGATAATAATTATAAATTTACATAATATAATTCCACCGTCCCTATTCCATCAGAGGACGACTAGACGCTGTGAGGGTTTCTACCCTTACGTGGTTGATATTCCCGTAATACGGACGAAGCGGGTTGCTTCCACATTAATTATACTTACGACTAAGGAGTGGAATTCACTCCCAGCGTCTGTCTTCCCGTCATCTTAACCTTAGGAGTCTTCACAAGTAGAGTGAACAGGCATCTAGTGGGTAAGCGCGATACATCGTCGGCCTCATCGTCACTTACCATCAGGTGAGATTGAGGCCAAGCGCGTACCTTGTAAACGTAAAAAAAAAATGAGATTGTGTTCAAACATCTATAAACTTTTAGTCCATTTTGGCCCTAGGAAAAAAAACTCTCAATGCGAATCCATTAAACTCCATTGTCATTTGGAAAAGTCGCTAAAAATTTGACAAACATTTTCAATTTATACCTAAAATAATTATAAAATAACTTATAAAATAACTCAGAAACCATTTTGTAGCTATCTATGTTCAGGCTGAAATTATGTTTTTTAAACAAGGACAGAATGTTTGCCGGTAAAAAGGTATATCTAGTTTAAAATTCTTCGTTCTTCGTAAAAATCTTGGTCTTACAGTTAACACTGTTAACTTAGAGCCTCATTTAATTGAAGCCCTTATTTCATTTCAAAGATCCTATAATTATCATAACAAATTAGTATAAACATCGTTTCGATATTTCAATATGAATATATATGAGGGCACATACATAATTGCTCTATAGAACTACGAACAGCACAAGTGGCTAGAGTTGATAGACATCTAAATCCAAATATAGCGCTTTGAATGAGACCTATGTTTACAACAGCATTTCAGTACCGCTAGAATAGACAACTTACGCGTACTGCAAACTACACAGTATCAATTACTCGAAAAGTTTCTCAACAAATTTACAATCCAGCCATTACTCTTCCTGTTACCTCACTCATAATACCGTAAGCCCATATCACAATTATTATTCGTAAAAAAAAACTGATAAATTCAGTATGACGTCAATCTTTTCCCACCTGCCATCAATGTGTAAACAACATAAACCGTGCAATGGAAAGCATACTCTGACGTAATGCAATAAAGTTGTTATTGATATAATAAAGTGCAACGATTTTAGAGCTAATTGTATATTGTAAAGATTGATTTGGAGTAATGCATATTAGACCTTTCACCGCCTTAAATATACTAAGCCAAATATGGACTAAAAATATATTTACAAGTCTGAGATTTTGCTACCTTATAAAAGGATAATAAGTATTGTGTACTCATTAAACATATTCATTCATTAGAAGCTCTAACTAAATATATCTATGAATTGTTTTGTATATTATAATAAAAGGGTATATAGATAAGGTTTGATTTTTAAAGCATTGACGCCTCAGTCGTTTGTAGTCCGGTGAAGCTGTTAAGACCTTGCTAGGTCAATAGCGTAGTCAGTTCGAGAAAAAAAAAAAAAAAAAAAAAACGCCTCAGTCGTAATCTCCTTCGAAACATATAATGTGCCTGTGCTTGCTTGAAGAACAATAATGTAATGAAAGCATAACGTGAAGATTCTCTAATACTTACCTACAGTAACCACTCTCAATCTGTGTTCTATCGCCAAAAACCTATTATATGGTTCTGGTGGCTACATTTGAGACGTAGCCTTCCACAACATTTAACCCACATTATCACATTACGTGGTGGTTTAAAGCGGCGATACTCCAGTGATAAGCGTCTTTGGATATTGCGTTGATTGATATAGGTTCGAATCGTTGCAAATGATTCGGAGATTTTGGTAAAAGGCAACATCGTAATGAACGTCTTTTTTATGGCCGTCTAGTTAGCTTTGAAAGTCGATCGCCAAGCATCTCTGTACGTGTTTCTGTAAACGGACTTTGAAATTACCACGTCTCTCTGAGTTACATTTAAATCAATACTGACAAATCTTGGTGACTTTACAAGTGCCCACGCAACATGTCAAGGGAAAGAGGAGTGACACACACACATTGCAATGACTCTCTCCCTTTATATTGTTAACACCAAATATCTTTGTGCGAAACCAACAAAATTGAAAAGAAATCCCTTCAGGATTAGCATGTCTTATTTAAAATCAGATGAAATTGAGGTCTGACATTAAAACCCTATAAAAAATAAAAAACATATTACTAAATTTTAATCTAAATGTTTGCATTTTTGGAACGAAGTTCCTTACGGCAGGCTTGGAGGAGATAGGGATTTTGCTGCACGACCGAACTGAAAAAAATGTGATAGTAAAACCGTAACGAAAAGTGCGTGGAATAAAACCGTTAAATGAGACTTGCGCAGGCGCGACAGTCGTATACACAAGCGAGTAGTGTATAATACCTTTCTCTTTCTCCTTTTTTGTAATTATTTCTATTTCTATGTAATTTTATGTTGTCAAACAAAAATAAAGAGACGTATTTTGTTATTTTAATTGATAATTTGAATTACGATTACATAAAATTGAGTACGATTTTTTTTTTTTGCAAATTGTGTCGATTCTACATTAGCCGAAGGAACTTCGTTTATACCTGGTGTCCCACGACACCACATTCTTTTTTTTAAACGTGAATAGATTACGTGACAAAGCGTTCAAATTTGTATATGAGGGAATTATTATTATTGAATATAGCCGTAGTATGGCAGTTGAATAGTGTGTGGGCACTATCAATCTTCCAGTTTTCATTTAGCCGCGTTCAGTGAACAGTGATCAACAAACAATGTTATAATCTATGTTAATCTTCGCGGTGGCGGCCGAACAACACATTAACGATTATAAAATACACAATATGTAGGTCATATTCGAGTAATATTTTACGTGTCACTCGTTGTTCATACAATTCTAAGTATTATAATGTTTAGTACGACGTGTGTTTTTATACTAAAGTGCGTTTGTTTCTATGTTAATCTTTCAAGCTTTAAATACTTCACCGATCATAATGAAATGTTGTGTATATAGATTTTTTTCGAACTGACTACGCTATTGACCTAGCACCGTCTTAACAACTTCACCGGACTACTTAGGTAAGCGCTTAGGACGGCACACCTCGGCTTGGGCTATTGCCTGATACGTGCAATTCGCGACCGAACTGAGCTGACCTAAGTTAACTATTCATACATATATGAGTTGGTGGAACATGTATGTGTATCAATCATACATACCTTAACAACTCTTACGTATATATATTTTGTATCGGAAA
>JACEII010000068.1:2864132-2877533 GCA_014332785.1 Antheraea mylitta | reverse complement strand
GATGATATAAGCCATTCTCTATAAATGAATTATCTAATACTGAAAGAATTTCTTAAATCAGACTAGTATTACTTGAGATTAGCTCATTTAAACAAACAGAACCTCCAGTTTTTAACCGACTTCAAAAAAAGGAGAGGTTCTCAATTCGTCTGTATTTTTTTTATGTTTCTTACCTCATAATTTTGAACTGGGTGAACCGATTCTGATGATTCTTTTTTTATTTGAAAGCTGGTGCTTTGTGGTGCTTTTGCCGTCCCATTTCAGTTTGGTCCAGTTCTGTCAACGGCATCCAGTGCAAAACCGTATAAGTGTTAAATTTGCATTAAGTATGTACACGACAAATAGACGAATAACTCAATATGACGCCAACCGATTTCGATGATACATATTTTTTGGAAGAGTTAGCCGACTTCAATATTAATTAAAAACCCGTAAGGCCCTAAAAAGTGCACTAAATAGTTTATCAAATTAACGAAATTAAATAAAACATTTAAATATGTGTGCTACCTAGAGATGCATTGGAGATGCATAAACTATTTATTTTCCGCTTTTTAGTGCCTTATGGGTTTTTGATTAATATTGAAGTCGGTTAATTCTTTTTTTTTTTTGAAAATTCACTTTATTTAGTATTACTATAGATAATAATAGGGCTCACTGCTTGTATGCCACAAGGGATTTCGATACCGTGCTTACTGCAGCTGTTAGGTAAAAGTGAAACTTAACGGAGATACTCAAACTGAACGGAGAATATTGTATTCCAAATAATATCAACCTTATGAAATCAGATAATCAAAAAGCACAAAAAACTATCAAAATAAAAGAGCTGTTTAGTAATAATTTTGAATAATTAAGACATAAAGTATTTTGGTACTATAGTATATCTCGCAGTTCATCGTGCCTCTTGAGATAGGCCTCTTCTAGCAAACTTGGTTGAGTTCTGTCCTTCGCCACCATTCTCCGTCTCTGTTATAAAACTGTGAGTTTTAGGTCGTCTTCCCATCTTCGTAGTTGACGTCCTCTTTTTGTTTCCCATCCCTGGAATACCATTGCATATATTAATTCAATTATCTTGGGAATCTCAGATCATATGGCGTGTTCATCTCTATTTCTGTTGGTCTTTTCAGGTTACTTGTGTCAATTACTTTAGTTTTTTTTTAAGTTGAAAAAAAGAAGTATGTCAGTACATTAACAAATACATGCATCGGTCCTATGAAGCGTAACATATTTAAAAAAATATTAGTAATTCAAACAGTTCTAAACGACTCGGGCATAAATCCGCTTAAATATCTCAATACATTTCTATTACAAGTGCTGCAATATACGAAAAAATGCGTCTCAGAAATAGCATTACTTTGTTGGAAAATCGTCCGAGTCGTCTGTATGAAGATAATTTGTTGGTAATAAATGTCGTCGACATAGATACATAACCGCAGACTATGCGCAGCTCATAAACTCGGTACGAAGAGTGAACTTTTCTACGAATTGACGAGAATAGTTCTTCTAAAGAAGTACGTGCCTTGAATATTACTAATTAATCTGATTGTTATATACTGTTATTGTTTTTTTGAATCATATTAATTTAAATGTATGAATAATCTTTATAAAAACCTAAAGTAAGAAACACAAATTACCTTTGCCTAGTAGAAATTTTGCACTTCTTGAGGAGAAAAACGTGTTCAGATTATCAACTTTTGTAAATCGTGTATGCTTAGTTATTGTGGTTTTTAACACGGATGGCTGATACATTTAAATCTTTTGTAGGTGGTAGAGCCACGCTGAAGCTATTAACTGGCTTCAGTATGAATGGGTCATCTCGGCGGTAGTACCACCCACTCATAGAAAACCAACGTGAAGTAACGGTACTTGCATTGTTGCGTTTTGTTCGGTCAGTGAGAGCACTGGAGGCCCACCTCTTCTCCTCCTCTCCCTCTCCTCTTCCCTTCCTGTCCTCCTCGCCCCCAACACGGGCTAGCAACGCACTTGCGACTCTCCTGGTGTTGCAAGTGTCTATGGACGGTGGTGATCACTTAATATCAGCTTCCCACCATTTCGTTTGCCTCCTATATATAAAAAAATGATATAAAAAAAATCTAAAGCTTCACAATGATTTAATTAGACACCGATACAGTTTTTTTACTACAATTGTTGGCTCATGTCACTAATTTCCGCAGGAAGTGCACCTCACATTTCCCTACACGTGCTTTCCTGGTGGTGTTAAAAGGTAACACATTTTTGGCTGCTATACTGTTCCATATAAACTGAACCTCGCAGCGACAAATAGAGTAATTAATCAATAGATCATATTAAAATACGGGTACTCTAGTTAGCTATACGATTATATAAAACACACTTATTGATATAGCATAAGTGGTTTAGTACGGATAAAATATGTATTGAAATATATAAGACTACAGGAACAAATTTAATATCAACACTTTTCTCAGGTAGTTGCTTGACTACAAAAGTTTTGTATTAATAAACACAATGAGTCATTAATAACATTGTTATATTTTGCCACATAAAAAGACAAAAACCCTGACGTCCTTTTCTTGATGTCAAAGTTCAGTTTGTCGTATATGATTCATACAATGTAGTCGAGGCTTAAGCATAAACAGTTAATGCTAACTAATTATGGGGTTTTACAACAAATTATTCATTCTTCTGTCTAAAGATTCAGAGAAGTTTATCTTAATATTGTATACATTTTACGCACAACCTATTTACAAAAATAGGAATCCTGGACAGAGCTAGAGTTGTGTCTCTAACGAATTGTGTAAAATCAGTCGACGACCGACTAGATTCCCGGTATACATATACAGTGAAGTTCGTTGAGTTATCTACTATGTGTACTTGAAATATTATTAACACTATTTATTATAACATCGGGACTACTACCAAAATAATGAGATGTCTTGCGAGCAGACAGAATGATTTCTCAAAATATATCCTAAGTCAAAATTGGGCCCTTTGTCGAGGGTTGAAAAATAAAACATGTATTTTAGAATTACGTACTGAAATAAATAAATAATGATCTTCACGTTCTCTGAAATAATGTTCAAACTAGAATTATAAATGTGAAGAGTCCCAGGAAACATATGTTCCTATTAGCCTATTTTTTTGTAGGCGCGTTAAACATAAAGGGTATATATTTTTAGTCTTGAAAATAAGTGTACAATTATAAAGAATAATTTCACTTTTTACTCAGCTTAGAATTATATAATCAATCCCCTCACTTTTTAACACATCTAAGCTCAAAGTGTTTACGACACTTTAGTGCTAATTGCGATATCAATTTGCAGCCTGCGGATTCTGAACGAAATATAATTTTCTTTAGAATATTTGAGAGATCACGCATTATATAAGACTAGATTGTTTAGAACATCTAATAATTATATCTGACCTTATTATGAACACAGTCTTAAAGCAGACGATAAGAGAAACGACAAATCAGGCCAATTTGTTTCTGTTTCATTTACCTTTTGAAATACCTTCTATCGTCTCGAATCAAAGCCAAAGAAACCAAAGTTTTAAAAGCTTCTAATTACGTGAGTATGTCGTGGATAATATCTCATCTTTTTTTTTCTCTATAACCTACTTACACAGTGAGTATCAAATGGAAATAGCTTTTGTTGTGTACAAATTGTTTTATTTTTTACATATATTTGCCACTTAAAATAAAATGTATTTAAAATGACTTTGGCCGAAAAACCAATAAGGTTTTCAAATAGTTCTTCATGCTTATTACTAATTTAAGAACAGACGATTTCAAAGTCAAATTGCCAAAGCATTGTGACAAAATGAAAGACTTTTATCCTAATGTATGTGTTATTGTTTTAACGTACAACCGATACTTCTTCATTTAGTGTAATTTTCTCTTTAAAATCTAAATACTTAAAGATTGACAGCTATATACTTACTACATATTATAAATGCCTGCATTGTTGCATTTCGTTCGGTCAATGAGAGCGCTGGAGACCTACCTACCTTCTCCCTCTTCTCTTTCCTTCCTTCCCCCTTCCCAACACAGGCAGGCAAATTACTTGCGACTTACTTGAGGTCACAAATTGCAGAAATTACATATTCTCTCGTATGTTAAGAAATACAGAAATCTTTTTTTTTGGACTTGTCTAGATAGTTGTATAGATTTATGAACTGACCTATCTCCCTAATTAAATACTCTGGCGGTTGTCTCTTCACGTGATCGCATTGTCGTAACCTTTTAAAAATATATTTGCATAGAGTAAGAACAGCCGTTACTAATTTCTAGCTTGACGTAGTTATTCCAACGTGAGAAAAGCCATGAGAACGGTGTCGAATCACATTGATTGTCAATATATATAATACAACAAAGCAGAAATTTACGTAACTGTATTATTATATGATTTGTTCATTATGTTCTTTCATATTTTTGAGTAATACCAGGTTACACTTTACTATGGATGCGATAGTTCGTTTTTATACATTATTTTTATTTGACATCAAATTCTTGATAACGGCTAGTAATAGCAGTTGATGGGAAGAAATCATCAGGTTGCAAAAAAGGACATAAGTTTGTATTAATCTCGTCAGCTTAACTAGTTAATATAGAACTAGGTTTGAGGGTACTTTTACAGGCGGTTAGAGGACATTCTGAGTGCTTCATATAATTAGGCGTTTCTATGGATATATCGGGAAGATATAGAATTTTATTTAAAGTTTAAAATCGGCAATGCGCTTTGGACTGGCGTGGTGGTTATGCCTATAACTATCCTTCGGGAAGAGGCCTTTAAGCCAGCAGTGGGTCTGTTACAGGCGGACAATACATAAGACATGTATGTGCGAAAAAAGGATAACGCGAATTTGCCTCAGGTGAGCGCGGTGCATTTATTACGAAACCATTTTAAAGCAAGTATTGAATATGTATGCAACTTTTTTGTTATGATATTCAGATGGTTTTAAATAGTCACTGTTTTTTATATTAGGTTCCACACGGACGGAGTTGCGGGCACAGCTGGTAAAATATAAAACAAATAAACTAAAATTATTCGAATATAAGGACGTCCACAAGTCATTATAACAATTTACGGGTTAAAGTCCCCATTTTAATTCAAGGTTCACGTCTATTCCCTCATAATTAAACCCTTTTCATTATGATGGAAATTGACAATGTCAAAGGGACGTTTATCCATTCGTGTGTACCCGTGACTTGATGAAAATTAAATTACTATTACTAATTTAAAACGCGTAATGAAAACTTATAAGTGTGATATTTAGTGATGCCTGATGTATACTTTTTATTCCTATAAAAATATATACAGAAGAAACGACTGATGGGAACCAAAGATATAAGTTGCTGGAATAGTCTGCAGGAAATCTTCACTCTCACATGTGGAGTGCACGACTTTATTTATTACATTAAAATTATTTCCATCCCTAATTATCAGATCATATTAATAACAGATGGTTTTTTTTTTTGAAAACCTAAGACCTAAAATTAAGTACAAATAAATTTTGTAGTATAAACGCGAACTATGACGCGTTTACGAAGAAGTATCGCGCCGAGCACTTCTTCGCGATGCCCGCTCCCTCGGTCCTAGTTAGGATCGAGGAATCAAACGACTTCGAGCTGACGAATCGTCACTCCTCTAGTGACGATACGTCCGGCTCTGACTCCGACATGGAGCAGGATCCTCCCGCTGACGATGGCTTCACCGAAGTCACGCGGCGTCGAAAACCGCGCAATAAGCGCCAAAATCCCTCCTCGTCCGAGAATGAAGGCGCTAAGCCTTCTGGACTCGCAAACGTCGACGGCGTGAAAGTGCCAACGGCGACTCCCGCACCCCCTAGACCAATCTCACCCAAAGCTGCGACTCCCGCAGTCACGGGTAAGAAGCCCCGCCCTCCACCTCCTGTCACGATCCAGGACAGAGCGTCCTGGGTCGAAATCTCTAGTCTGCTGCAAGCAGCAGACATTCCTTTCACCTCTGCCATGAGTACCCTCGTGGGTATTCAGGTAAAGGTAGCTACCTCTACTATTCACCGCAAACTTACGCGTTTCCTGCGCGATAATAAGTTTGCTTTTTTGCACCTATGCGCTCGAAGAAGAGCGTATGCTGCGTATTGTCATCCGCAGAGTCCCTTCGGAAATCCCAGTCGATGACATATACGAAGACCTCAGGAAACAGGAGTTCCCTGTCAAAAGGGTGCACCGTATGCGCTCCCCGCGCACTAGAATGCCCTACGATATGGTGTTGGTCATTCTCGACCGCACCGTGGAGGGTAAGAAAATATTTAATCTCTCGACCCTCTGCGGCCTCTCCGGCGTCACCGTAGAGCCGCCGCGCAAAACGTCCGTACCCTCGTAGTGTCACAACTGCCAGGTGTACGGACACTCCGCACTTAATTGTTACCTGAAACTCAGGTGCGTTAAGTGTCTCGGCGACCACTCCACTAAGGAGTGTCCTCGCACAAAAGACTTGCCCGATTCTCCGAGTTGTGTCTAGTGCCGCGGCGTGGGCCATACCGCGAATTATCGCGGGTGTCCCCGCGCCCCTCGTACCTAACAACCCCGCTACGCTAGGCAGGTCTCGCCGTCTAAGACGCCTGCGGCGTCAACCCGTCCCCGACCTCCGCCTCTCAACTCTAGAGAGGCCTTCCCTGACTTGCCGAGCACATCTCGTGCACCGGTAGCGCCCGCACCCGCGCCTAGCGCGCCCCTCCGCCCCGCACGGGCCCCTCAGGCCCCGTGGGCCCCCAAGATCGCACCCCAGCCTACTCCTCGTCCTCAGGTGGCTAAGCCTTCACAGGCCGACCCCGCCCTCTCCTTCAAATTGTCTGGTATGGACTGGTCAGCCCAGCTCTTAGTCTTCCACGAGATCTCGGAGATCTCCGCGTACGATGAAGTAGCATACGATCCAAAACAGGGCCCTATTTGTGCGATGGCGAAGTTTCCCGCCATCGCGGCTACCATTCAAAGGCTCGCGCGCGCCACCGTCTCGAGATAATAATAATTTTTCTCAATATAAGATAGAGTAAACTCGCGTGTTTATATCTATCTTCCCCTAAAAAACAATGTCGTTATTTCCATTTTTAGATACCGGCGCCGACGCCGTACATATAATTAGTAAATTCGATCTTTTCAATTCACGTTGCCGGCCACGTCGCGGACTCCTCCCTCGTGCGTCACGAGGCAGGGCCCTCACGTTTTACTCCCGCACATACGTCGCGTCATCTCGGCAGCATCTTTGCTCGAGATTATCCGGGTGATCACAAAGATGTTGCTATCGCGATACAGTACACACCACACCGATTATACACACACAGATATTCAGACATGCACCTTTACACAAACTGGTGGAAGGGTTTACTTTTTTTCCCTTATTCGAACTGAATCGAGTAGTTTAGTTTGTTTTTTTCCCATTTACATGTTGTGTTTTTGAATCATGCAATTTTAATTGTATGATTCAAAAATGAACACATGTATAGCATAGCATAGTTTAGCTAGGTCAGATCGGGTTATTTCCGGTAACAGCCCAAGCCTAGGTGTGCCGTGCACCCGTGATCATGTTACTTAAACAAAATCGGCTGAGTGCCTTAAGCACTCGCCTTAGTAGTCCGGTGAAGCTGTGAAGGCCTAGTAAGGCCAATAGCGTAGTCAGTTCGAAAAAAAAAGTCGGTGTTTCTGTGGGTCCGGTGGTACTTGGGACACCGTGGGACCGTACGAGCTGACCCATTGTGCTGAATTCATAGCTTTAGCGTGGCTCTACCACAGACACAGACAAAACGATGTTAAAGTCATTCAGAAGGAAAACCTAAATAATGTTAAGATACAACATTATTCATGTTGACCTCCTAAAATACATCGTGATTAAATATAATTAGAATCGTCAACGCAAAGTTAATTTTGTGAGAACAAATGAGACAGTGAATTAACAGTTTTATTACCGAGATGTGTTACCAGGTATTAAATAATAATATATAGAACCTATGCAACTTTAAAAACGGAATATCTCTTTTGTTTATAGATTAATACTAAAATTCGATCCCAACTGATATGAAATGGCCATGTGGTTCAAAATTGTGGCACTCTAGTTCTTAAATGAAACTACAAGAAGAGACCTATAGACAAAATTGTCTATAGATCTCGTAAATACGACAGCTTTTCAACTTCAGTTTATCAGTGTTAGAAAAACCTTTGATTCAGTGTTATGATTTCTTCTTCACGATTTTTTTTTCCACTGAAAACCCAGGCTCAGTGTAGGATACGAATTTACGTCAATCAACGCAGTGTCTGTACATCTAAGTTAAACTGGATATTATTCTGTTATAAGGTAACGTTGATTTTACTTTAACATATCTTGTGGCACGTGTATTTTTATTTGTCAAGATATCCTAGAGGCCATTGATTCACGTCAATTAAGGCTATGTTCCTATAGACTTTATATTGACTACTAAACAGTAGACTTTATAAAAAAATCTCAAATATACGGCTTTAATCTAGACAAACATTTAAACTAAAAACTTTTGAAAAAAAAAACAGGTTGTATCCGCAACTCACACGATAGAAGTAAAAGCTTTGTATTACAGGGATATATTTTAATTAAAAAGATACAATAAGAAGCCAACGTCACGCGTGAACAAAAGTGATAGATCGATGGGTTAAAATGTAAACACCAATGTGATATTATTAGGTATATTTTTAGGAACATGTACGAGCACGATACATGATGCGGAGTAAAAAGGAAGTGACAAAAACAGAAATTGACAGTTATGATAGTAGTGACATATAACATATTAGATTATTCGAGACCCAATTGCATTATGTTTACAGAGCATGCTACAAACAATCATTATTGAAGATCTATTTTATTAATACATTGTTTTGCTTACTTTTTATGGCATTGCGTTTACAAAAATAGTTATCTCTAATACACAACCAAGTACTGACCGCGCTAGACATTGTTTAACTTTAATGATCTGACGAAAATCGGTGTGTTAACTCACTACCGGACACACTGTTTGCTTCCACTACTTTTCGGCATACAGAAAGGTTGCTGATTCGAATTTGAAGAGACCGCAAGTCCTACTTTAGAAAAGTTAAAACATTTCTCACCCTTAAAAATGAGCGTTACACGTACATCGGCACACCTGGTAACACTAATACCGACTCTACTAACAATAGTGACCGCATTGTTTGTTTTACCCCCATAACACGCCCTTAATGTGTCCAGCTGTCCAATAAATTGTTGTGGGGAACCGCTGCGGGGATTATATGAAGGTCTAAACCATATTGGTCTGCTATATCCGTCGATAATGTATTCAATGTTAGCTCAATTTGGAAACATGCCAATGAGCAACAAGTTTGCGCTGTCAAATTGACGCGACATTTTTTTTTCTTATCAATTGTCTATACTGATATTTAAAAATAGAATAAATAAGTATTACAGGGAAATATTTTAGTTAAAAAATAAAACAAAAAATCAATGTCATGTGGTGTTCTCAGGCGGTTACCCATCAAGTACTGACTGCGTCTGACGTTGCTTTATTTTGGTGATCGGAGGAGACTAAGTGTTTTCAGCACTATACCCAACACAGTATTACCCACTTTTCGGAACACAATTCAGATTGGTCAGAATTTTAAAGCTCTCCCAGAAGAATTTTGACTACAACAATTTTTTGTTTTAAAACGCTAATCTCTGGAATTAACATTTAGCTTTAAAGAAATGTTATTGAATTTTATAACCTCTTAGGTGCCCGTCTTCGAACGGGTTTGCTATGGCGGAAATAAGATTAAATTTTCACTTTATAATACGACGATATAATGAAATAAATCGGTAGCTGAACAAATGAACGTAAATCAGTCAATTTTATCAACATTTCCGAAAGTCTCCCAACTCTCGTCTGTCACAGTCACTCACACACTTTTTTCTATAGCGATTTTCCAATTAAAATTGTTCACTTCTACGTAAGATTTTTCAAACATTTCCTTACATACAAACCTTGTCCTGACAATCTATGTATACACATAATAAGAATGGAAATGTAACGTGTTTGTATTTTTTAAAATCCTGTAAAAAAAATTGTTGCCTGTGTCTTGGAATATGTAGTAAAATACATTCCAATGGTTTTTTAAATATCAGTCATCTCCCTGTTTGTTTGAATACGCATCACTACTAAAGTTTTTTTTTTTATATCAAAGGAGGGAAACGAACTGGTGGGTCACGTGATGTTAAGTGATTACCACCGTCCATAGACACTAGCGACATCAGGGAAGTCGCAAGTGCGTTACCAGCCTGTACATGAGAGGGGGAGGGGAAGGAAAGGGAAAGAGGGAAAGATTAAGGGAGGTGGGCCTCCAGCACTCTCACTGACCGAACGAAACACAACAATGCAAGCACTGTTATTTCACGTCGGTTTTCTGAGAGAGGGGTGGTACTACCCAGGACGAGCCGACCCATTCATGCTGAAACCAGTAATAGCTTCAGCGTGGCTCTACCACCTATCTAAAGTATTGCGTTCACGATAAAACCTAAATTAACATTTAGTCTTGGTAATATTGTAAAATCAAAAAGATGTTGTAATTTTAATGACGACGTGACTTAAGTACGAGGGAATAGTAGTTAAGTAAATGGATGAATTTATCAGTGACTGTTTTCTTACTTTACGTTCCACGCGGACGGAGTCGCAGGCACAGTTAGATTTACGTACAACGGAAAATAATTAGCCGAATATGTGTTAACTTTCTGAACTGATGCGTTGACATACATTCGACGTTTTTTATATACATGTATATACGCTGTAACCTTAAAAATTGGGTAATATTTTGTACATGGTAACGTTTGGTAAATTACTACAGAGATTTACCAAAATCGTCACTGAAAGAGTCCACACATTCTTATGTGCAGAAGGCGATTTATGTTAGAGTTATCGCAATGACGCATTGTACTCGATGAACCTGTATCTATTTGTTACCCACACACACGTGCATACACTACACACATCTATATAATAGTCACGTCCACACTACTACAATGGATGGATGGACTTGGCTGGGATGAAATAGGTAACAACCTCTTTGAAGCGACCTCCCCGTCCGTGTCTAGTCATGTGTTACCTCTGTTGGATTTAATTAAAGAAACAATGCGGTATACACTTTGTTATTATCTCGTCTCTGCGTATTGTATTTCGTTAGCAGATAGATAACGAAAATTCCCACTATTTATATGATTAAACTCGTGACTGCTATAATTTGACGGTTTATTTTATCATATTGTGGTACACACAAAACACTTTGCATAATCTGTTGCCGGTTTTATTCTACCAACATTACCATAGCCTGTGCTATTAAGACTGATTGCTTAAAAACATTGCATTTTTCCTAAAATATTGTTTTATTAAAACTTGATATAGTGTAGTGAATTACGTGTTATATAAAAAACTGCTAGATAAAACCAAATTTTGATTAAATTTCCATGCGTTAAGTTTTGAGGTTATGCTCTTTTGCTCCAACTACGATACTTCCTTGCACACACATTCGTATGCAATATAAAGAGATGGAGAGAGAGTGAGAGAGAGAGAGAAAAAAATTCACATGGAAGGGACATAACGCTTTTACTACTCATGACGTTTTCTATCAATCAAGCCGCCTAGAAATTCGTTCGAATACAACGTAACAATAGAATTTATTGTTATAAAGGGAATTAAAAGCTACAGCGCGGTACTTAAAATCAAAGAAAGTTTTCAACGTACAAACTTAATAAAGTGTATTTAATAATAAACTAAAATTACACAGTTTATCATCCATAAAAGGGTTATAAAAACTGTATCACAATTATGGTTATGGAGTTATATCTACGGTATTAGTACTTATGTTGCTGTAATTAATCGTAACTGGGAACATAAAATATAAACTTATTTTTAAATTATGTGACTTGCTTTTACATTTGTTTATTCTTTTAATGTTACAAAGTATCTCTTCTATATTTAAATAATTAAATTATTATTTTCATAACCGATATACAACAACTAATCGTGGGTATTCCTAAATAATATTCAAGATACATAGTGAAATAGTTGCGACACTGTCACTAATGCAAAAATGCAACTTTTTAGGAGAAGCATTTAAAACTTTGACATCGTAAAAAAATATGATATTTCAAGATTTAGACAAGGTAGATAGCTTATACTACAGCATCAACTTACTTTTTAAAGAATAATAATCACTTAATATTGTGAAAAAGATACTATAAAAATATTTTAAACCTGCCAACCCCTCATAAGTGACGTTGTGGCATTAACAAAAAATAATAACCGTAATTATGTTACATTGAATTAAAAAACCAAGAACAAATGGTTTACTAAATTTTATTTTAAATCCCAATCATGCACTGTTATTAATTAGTATAAGAAATAAAATATCTCTATCTTTTTTTAACTCTGCTCAAAGTCTTGGTGAATCTTGTAATTGACATATTCAACAAGGGTCATTGTAGTTACAAAACTAATCTTTCAAAAATATTTAAATATCGGAAAAATAAGACCACAACTGTATCTCAGGTTACTATTGCTCCAGAATTAAAAAAATATTATGTCACAATTAGCTTAGTAACGATGTTGCTCCAAGCGTCACCTGATTCACGCCAAAATGGCAAAGACATGTCTTCGTACGAAAATTATGCATACTACGTAAACAGCATTATGGTCCCAATTAAAGGGGTGCTTTAGGATAATTATTACATATTTAACTCATTTTTGCATAAGTGACAGTGTCGCACCGGGTTTGTGTTATTTCGAAACAACTGTTGCATCGTGCTACCAATATATGTTCACGTTATACGTCATATCGTAAATTACGCATACTTAGACAAGTTTTTTTAATCATAGGGTGCAAACGAATAGGCAGGTCACCTGATGGTAGGTGATCACAGCCGTCCATAGACAATAGCGACACCAGAAGGGTCGCAACAGCGTTGCCAGCCTGTGTTTGGGGGCAAGGGAATGGGGGAGGAGAGAGTAGGGCCTCTGGCGCTCTCATTGACCGAACGAAACACAACAGCACAAGCACTGTTACTTTACGTCAATTTTCTGTGGGTCGGATGGTACTATCCCAAACGAGCCGACGCATTCATTCTGAAACCAGTTATAGCCTCAGCTTGGCTCTACCACCTACAAAGTTTCATACAAGACGTCTAATCTTTGCACGATAAACTATTTGCTTGTGTAAAACCTATTTCTAAGTCAGTCCTTTTTCAATAAACGTGACGTCACTACCTTTACATACTCGTATATCATTCAACGACTGTTCCGGTGACCGAGTTACAGGTATTTCGTCTAGTTCGGGGATACTTGTATATTCCAATACGTGTTTTCACACACAACAGAATATACGATGTACCTAAAAGTTTTATAAAAATATTTGCTACT
>JACEII010000068.1:2837784-2854132 GCA_014332785.1 Antheraea mylitta | reverse complement strand
CTTAAGTAACGGATGAAGGAACTGCTACATTGTAGGCTTTATGTGGTAACTTTATATTAATAAACTTTTGCGAAACAAAGAGAGAAGACACTTAGGTTTAAATGTTTACCTTCTATTTTATGATACATAGTTAAGTTTAAAAAAATTCTTTGATAAAATTCCTTATCGGCATTATCTATACTAATATTATAAAGAGGTAAAGTTTGTGATTTATAGGGGGTAGGTAATATCTAGATCTGATAAAACGATTTTGAAAATTATTTTACCAAATGAAAGTCACGTTTTCTTTATGTCTTAAGCTATATATTAACCCGCAAAATGAAAAGACTTTTTTGTGGTAGTCGGATTAGCAAAGTAAGTCGGAGAAAAACGGTCGAACGAAAACGCTGCCTTAACGATGAGAGATATGTGATTGATTTTCAGAGAAAAGTTGTGGAGCTTTATAAAGCCTATAAAAAGTCAGCGACAACATATGTCGAACTTTTATATTTAAGTCAGAAAGGTATCTTATTGATTTGAAATATGGCTTCAGCATGAATAAGCTCGACTGGGGTAGTGCCACCCTCTCACAGAAAACCGACGTGAAGTAACAGTGCTTGCATTGTTGTGTTTCGTTCTGTCAGTGAGAGTGCCGGAGACCCACCTACCCTCCCCTTCCCCTTACTTCTTCCTTCTTTTCTTCCTCCCCTCTTCCCTCAACACAGGCTGGCAACGCACTTGCGACTCTCCTGGTGTTGCAATTGTCTATGGACGGTGGTGATCACTTAACATCAGGTGACCCATCTGTTTGTTTGCCTCCAATGATATAAAAAAAACGTTAGATTTAAATTCTTATAATATAAAAGAAAATAATTTTCTCATCTATCGAATATCAAGTAAATGGTAGAAATGCATATATCTATTGCTCACACTGTATGTCAGAATATTATGTAAGTTGTTAATTAGCGAGTGGACGCGTATTGGCACTCTAATATCATTCAGTTTGTTCGTGTCATCAACCTTAAAAATGTATTTATTACCTTCTACAAACGTAAATATCTTGTAAGCAGGACTTCTGTAGGACATTTAGACGAGGTGTTAACCACTCATCGTGTTCATTCGAATATACATTCAGTATCGTAAGTGATCAATAAAAGTATATTTATGTTTACGTGTAAAATGTATAAAAAGTCTTCGAGAAAAAGATTTTTTGAGCATTAATCGACTTGATAAAGGGATAAGGTTAAATTTTTGATGTATATATAACTTGTTTAGGCGCGACTAGAAGGCAACTGGACGACAATGCAACGGAAGTCCGTTACGACAATATGGCGTCACGTTCCTGTACCAGCCGATTTTTAAATAATTTTCATTTTGCCAATAAATAGTTTTTTTATAAACAAATAAATTAAAGATTTTTTTAAATAATAATAAAAGTGTTAAGTTGAATAATAATACAATCATACAATTGATTAGTTATGTATATATGGGCGCGCCAACGTGCTGCTTTCAATGTCAGTAAGTAACAAATTAACCAACGCTTCATTATCTGCAGTGCCACTTATCAGCTAATTCAGAACTTGAATAACACAGAAAACATTATTAGCAACTTATAAAATAAGTAAATTATAGAGAAGTACTCAAAAAAATATATAATAAAAAATAATAAATTGAATAATAGTAAAAATCATTCAACCAAACTGAGTTTTACTTCAATTGCGTGTGACAGTAACACGCACTCATTTTTGGTGGCTCAGAACTTCGTCATTTAAAAAACTCATTTCGAAAATTATTTTTTTATTGAAACAGGAATATTTTCAAGGATGTTTCATTTTAATTTAATTAAAGTTGCACTATGACCCTCCTCAAGATTGTATACATGATGTATAGTTATGTAGATATTACTAAAATAATACTAAGCAGTGCTAATACTATATATACTAAGTATAAATATAATACGTCTCATTTTATATTTTTATTCCTTTACTAATTTAGGCTTTTACTCTTCTATTAGAGTAATTTAGACTACTTTAATTTTAGAAAAAAATACGGTTTTGCGTCTGCGTGCAGTACCTACTACGACCGCCCCACGCGTATGTTAATACGATTTTTTTTTTCTAAATTCCATGCATCCCAAGTTACGGATTACAGCTAGTATATACGTAATAGACTTTATTGTGGAAAGGGTGGCGATATTATTGGTAGCGTCAGGCTAATGAGATAAAAGGAAACCCTGTTTCTTTATTCTCTCGGTAAAGAGATTGCTTTTTACCCACGCAGCGTCTCTAATGAGCTTTTAAAAGAGTAAAAATCGGAATCGTGTTACATGTTATTGTGTAAAATGTATATTGAAATAATCTAAAAGGGAACTGGTGTTCTTGACTTTTTCTACGTCGGCTTCAAAATAATTTAGATATTTTATATTTACCTGAGAATACAAATTGAAATGGAATATATACGTAACGGAATACGTCGAGAGTATCAATAGTACTAATTAAGGTTTTGATTTTTTAAATGGCTTCCAAAGGAGTTGCGATTGTATTTTTATTATTTTTGCAGAACTTAAGCGCGTTGAGAGGTATTTTTTGTCAGGAGATGAATTAATATAATTTCACGTCATGACATGCTAATAAACGAGACCGACGCTTACGCGGCTTGCGTCAACCTAGCGACGTGTAGTATAAGAGCTTGTGTACATCTAATATTGATATTTTGAATAAAGAAATATATATAATTATTATTTGGAATGGCAATAGATGTGAAAGAGGAACTAATGATAATAATTTTAATTTACAAATTATGAAATTTAAATAATTCACAATTTTTTTTTTTATATCATAGGTGGCAAACGAACAGATGGGTCACCCAATGCTAGGTGATCACCACCGTCCATAGACACTTGCAACACCAGGGGAGTCACAAGTGCGTTGCCAGCCTGTGTTTGGGAGGAGGGCGGGAGAGGAAGGAGAGGGTAGATGGGTCTCCGGCTCTCTCAATGACCGAACGAAACGCAACAATGCAAGCACTGTTACTTCACGTCGGTTTTCTGTGAGAGGGTGGTGCTTCCCCGGACGAGCCGACCCATTTGTGCTGAAAACAATAATAGCTTCAGCTTGGCTCTACCACTACTATATAATTTAAATAATGAAAAGAGGAGACAATTTAAATTTACTTGTTTTGAGTTTTTAGTTTTGTCAGTAGGTAATACTTATGTTGTTACCTCAGTGTTCCATAACTTATAAATTAATTTAGAAAATTCGATAGGCGATATTATCAAGAACGCTCTTTTTTTAATTTATTATGTACAAAAGGGAGCTGTTCAAAATCGAATAGGAAATACTCATACACACCGTGACTGTTTAAAGAGTGACAACTTTTAATTGTTGGATAGTTCATGTTCACGTTTAACATATAAAGTAGTAATTTAAAAACAAATGCTAATAAATATCAAAGAGAACCTAAGTTACAGTTAGTTCTAAGACTCTTAAAATTTTAGGTACAAAATTAAATAAACCTAGGTTGAATGACCGGTGACAAAACCCTTGTTTGTTCAAACTTGAGAAAATTATCCTTTGTTAGTTGGTTGGGTTCACTTTCACGTTACTTTTACTACACCCAATGTTATTGACACTGTGCTTTAAAATGGACGAGTAGAGGATTTATATAATTTTTGTAATTTTTTAACTACATAACTAGGTCAAATATTAAGCACTTATTTTTTTAATTGATTTAGAACGAGTATCAAGTACTGAGTATCCTGTAAAAATATTGCTAACAAATGACCAGTCACCTACTATAGTGATCAAGATATTCGAAGATTTATGACAATTCTAGACCATGTACCTAACTATGGTCAAGGGCGTTCTGGAGTATTTTTAAAGAATATCATTTTGGAGCAGATTTTTGATAAAAAAATGAATATAGAATCACTAATAAGTATTAATATCCACAATAAGGTGCAGGTATTTTTTTCGATGTGTTACGATGATTGTCGTCTAATATTATTATTATTTTTGTTTTTTTTTTAATTCCAAGCTATTTCTGTAATGTTCTGAAAAACTTTGGATGTATCCTCAACTATTAATTTGTTTCAAACTATTGTATAATGTTAAACAAGAAAGTAGGCTTATAATTATGGTAATGTCAGCAGAAGAAATAATAATTAATAAATATATCACCTTTCTTTTATGTTTTTTGTTGCTTTTCTTTCTCTCTTTTATATTGGACTTGATTTATATATTACTAGACTCTGCCCGCGACTTGTGGAACTGATACTTTGGGTTTACGCTAACACGCAGCGGAAGTTCTCAAAAGGAAAAAAAAACTATTTTTAAACATTCTTCATTGTTGTTCCGCGCTTATTGGTCTTAGCATGATAATATATAACCTATAACCATCATCGATAAATGAGCAATATAACATTGAAGGAATTTTTCAAATCAAACCAGTAGTTCCTGAGATTACCCTTTACAACTTCACAACCTCACAAACTTTACCTCTTTATAATATATAGATGAGTATTTTACGGCATCTGCCCTTCACAGTAAACTCCTCTAAGTTGAGCGTGCTTAAGTTCTTGGATTGCATCGTTGCTTAACATCATATGAGATTGTGGTCAAGCGCTAAACCCTTAAAATACTTTAAAAAAAACAATATATTCTAATCAGGGAATATTTTAATATGATAGAGTTTAGTAGGCGATAGAGGCACACTGAAGCTACTACTGATTTCAGCATGAATGGGTCGGTTAGCCCGAGATCGTACCTCCATCTCACAGAAACACCGACGTGAAGATACTACTCTCTACTCATTACCTCTCTAGCCCCACCCTCCGCCTACTCACTTTAACACAAGCTGGGAATGCACTTGCGACTCCGGTGGTGTTGCTAGTATCTGTGGATCACTTAATCACTTAACTTCATGTGACCCACCTGTTAGTTTGCCTCCTATGAAATAAAAAAGCATTTCCCAACTAACCATTCAACCAGATTCTTAGAGAACCTTTCCGCCGGTCACATTGTTAAAAAGAAAACTCTGCATGAATACATTTTAAAAGAAAAGGTGTGCAAGTTTATTTAATAATGCTTTAAAAATTAATCTAAATTGACATTAAAAAGGTAGTTTGTTTTTGTTTCAGATAGTCAAAACGATGGTGCATCTTTTAAGTGCCAGTGTAGGTGCCAAAGTGTAGTGCCAATATGGGGTGCACCCCAAGCATGTTGTTAGACCATAAGAATCGACGCCGCGACAGCACCGGCTCGCAGGAAGCAGCTCTCGCTAAAGTGGCTCCGACACCGGTCTGCAACAAGGCTGTCCAGGCTGCAAGAGCCCCTAGAGCCTCACTGGAGTCGGATGGCTTCAGCATCCAGCTGTCGAGCAAGAAAGACAGCTATGTGTCACAAATGGGGAATAATTTTGCAACACAACTTCACATAAAAAGAATATCTGGTGAGTTGGATTATATCTACGTACATTTTTTATGCAATAACTTTGTTATTAAATTCGTGTGTAATTTTACTGTTATATTCAAGAATATTATATTGAATTGTATTACTTATCCTTAAAACTCCAAATACTTTAATTAATATAATGGGCATTTTTTTATGTTGTGCCGGTCTTCACTTAATAGGAAAAAGTAATACGTAACATTTCTAAGACTTCTTTTCATCTAAATTACTTTCTTGCAAATTATTTTATATGTTTAATAAAGTATAGATCAGTGGAAATTTCTGATTGGCATTGTTTAGACCTAATATTTTTCATCTAATGTGTAAGTGAAGCTGTAAAACTTCCAAAGATGAATTAAAAAAATTAAAAAGTATTGGGATTTATATTCTTGTAAAGGTATATTTAATAGATGCTTTGTTAGGAAACGGGAAAAATAATGTATATTACTTGTTAATATTAATATTGTCCTTTATCTTATTGTCAATTATAACAATCGTTTTTTTTCTCGAACTGACAAAATATGTTCTTAAAATGACCAAATATTCTTAAAATGATCGACATAATTAGTTTGATTTTTTATTGTAATTTACAAATTTATCTTTGTTCCGTTCGTTGCTCCGACTCTTGGGTTTTTATTTCTTTCACACCCCAAGAGTTACAGTATCTCTTGAGGAATACCAATTTCTTTCCAGTTTATTGTTCATCGTATTAAGGACATTTTGACTACCTTTTTTAATATCATAGCTGGCAAACGAACAGGCGGGTCACTATTACTTCACGTCGGTGTTTCTGTGTGTCGGGTGGTGCTACCCGGGCGAGCCGACGCATTCATGTTGGAACCATTAACAGCTTCAGCGTGGCTCTACCACCTAATGTATTTCTTCTGGTTCTTTGGTATGAAATGTTAAAATATTTAACAAAGTTAGCTCATTAGATGAGTAACAATATTAAAGAGCCCACATATGATTATATCTTACTATTTACTGTATTTACTTATGAATAATTTAAAGTTGTTGGATGAAGAAACTCTTTTACAGTATCTCTTTGATAAGGATGGTAATTGACAGTTTTTGCAATGTTTTCAAGTAAGGAAATCATCAAAAATGTAGTATTTACTAAACGTACACAAAGAAATATGTAATTTATGTAAAGTTAAAATATATACTCATCCTTGCACAAAGAAAACTGTATGATAATCTCTTTTTTGGAGAAACGGGCTGACAGCACGAATACCACCTCTAGACATAGACCTCATCAAAAATTTAAAGTAAAACCCTTACTGAAACATATTTATTCATTCTAATATTCCCAACCTTCACACATGTTTAATATGCTTAATACCGGTAAAAGTAAAGCTACTACCTGCGACAATATTTATTGTAGACGTTTGTAAATAATTCAATAATGAAGTCCACCAAGTTCGATTATTTTAACTGATCAGGTTTTTGTATTCATTAGACAACTACGTTTTATAAAATCAGTATTCGGTATTCGAGATATCTCATCGCCTTTATATTCTCTATCTCTCTACATAATGCAAAGCAGACATATTTATACACACCTACCCGAGTAAACTGTAAATACATAAAACATGTAGTTTTTAATTTCCTCTGTATCATGTTTCGAATTCACAATCTAGATAGTTTTGTTTACTTTATTGTAACAACTAGCCTCTGCCCGCGACTTCGTTCGCGTGGAATAGATACTTTGGGTTAACGCTAACACGCAGCGGAAGCTCTCAAAAAACCCCGATTGTTAAACGTTCTTCATTGGTGCTTCGCTTTTATTGGTCTTAGCGTGATGATATACAACCTATAACCATCCTCGATAAATGAGCTATATAACATTGAAATCATTTTTCAAATCGCACCAGTAGTTCCTGAGATTACCCCCTTTTTTTTTTTTTTTTTTTTTTACGTGGAGAAGAATCCTGCATTGGACACCCAACGGCCCGGGGGGGCGCTGAGTAGTGTCGACCGCCCACTACGTAAACGCGGTGGGACGGTGTCCGAAGACGACTCTTACCGACTAAAAAACTCCACGATGAACCGTGCGCCGCACTTTGGGGCGCCACGGGGTTGCGTTAGCAAGCTCCGCAACGCCTCCAGCGGCAGGCGTTTAACCTACGCCACGCCCGACTGAGGCAGCCCGGTTCTCCAACTGCCTCCCAGTCCGCTGACCCGTGCAATGGGAGGTCAGGTCCCCCGCCCCTTCCCCCCTGGGTTCAGCGGGCAGCAGAAAAGAAGATCCTTCCACCACCACCCACTATTGATTTCTTAACGAGGTTAACTCCTCATCACCACCACATGCCTCCCTGAAGTCCCCTCCGTCTTACCCCCTACAACGTCACAAACAAACTTTACCTCTTTATAATATTATTAGTATAGATTATCATTATATATATATGTTAGTTCTTTCTAATCAACGAAAGCCAGGATATTTGTTACTCTTTTAACTAGCGAACGTATTTTGATGAAAGTTTACGGTACAAAATTAATCTTATACTTGAGAATACTTACACAAACGATAATTTACCAAACTGAACGCGTTCTTAACGCGCATCAAGGCGTACTAGCGTCGTAGTAAGTGACGCTCACGTGTACTCTTTGACGGGTTTCAACTTGCATAGTACACCACAACGTGACGTAACACGGTGTAAGTACGCGACGCTAGTTCGCTTTGACGCGTGTTAAGAATGCGTTCTGTTTGACGAAGCTTTAAATTTGTTTGTTAAACTTTCGCGCTTTAACTATACCACAAATCATAATAAAATTTTACATGCATATAAGAACAGGGTACATTGCATCTATAGGAGAACTATTTTTTTACGGTACAGGTTAAATTTACTTTAACGCGAGTGAAGCCGCGAGTAATAGCTAGTAATAAACGAAAAGGTACTTAATAAACAAGAAATCTATTTAATAATCCTGAAAATTTATGAAGATGGATGGAATAATTGTTACCTTTCATGAAAAAAATACTGAACATACTTTGAGGAAACTTTACAGTAATGCAGTTATAAAAGTACATCGGAATAACACATCATCTATGCTAATATTCTAAAGAGGTAAAGTTTATGAGGTTGTGACGTTGTAGAGGGTAATCTCAGGAACTACTAGTCTGATTTGAAATAAAATTATTTCAGTGTTATATAGCTCATTTATCGAGAAAGGTTATAGTCTACATATTATTACGCGAAGACCAATAGAAGGTGAACATCAATGAAGAATGTTTCAAAATCGGGGCTTTTTTCGTCTTGAGAACTTTCACTGCATGTTAACGTTAGCTCCAAGATACTATTTCACGCGGACGAAGTTGCGGACAGAGGCTAGTAGATTATAATTTATAAAAGTATCGTTTAATTCGAGCAGGACACAGCGATATATGGTTAGTAAAATTTAAAAATACCTTCGAGAGGCATTTCGGCGTGCCACGGAATCGTTTAGAATTGATTACCGATTTGCCGGACAGTAAGTTTAAATGCCATGTCAGACGGTTTTTTTTTTTCGAAATGACTATGCTATTGACCCAGCAAGGTCTTAACAGCTTCACCGGACTACGGCCATGTCAGACGGTCCCGGTGTCAATAGGGAGGGTATTATAGGGTGGATCAATATGTGAACGATAGTGATGTCTGGAACTGACACGTCTCTCTATGCATCTACTAGAAGCGACTATAATGTAAAAACACTTTTAATATTGGTATGTTAAAAAGGTCACCCCGATCCAGTTCCCTGACGGTTCTTCTCGATGACTGGGTTGTTTTCCGAACCAGTGGTAGTTTTGACGTTTATAAGAGCCTTCTTAGGACCTAAATTGAATAAAGTATTAGCTGACTCGTGTCCACTTCGTTGGGGGTAAATATTTTTCTTGTGATGAAATTATAATTTTTATTCTGTTAGTGCTGAGGGCTATGTATTTTGATAAGATTTCATATTTGTTGTTAATAATATTACCAATAAACGTTACTTAATGATTTAAATATTTTTTTAAATATAAAAAATACTTTTTGTGACTTAGATATAAAAGTTGACATATGCTGTCGCTTTTTAACCGAGTTCAAAAAAGGAGAAGGTTATCAATTCGACTGTTTTTTTTTATGTTTGTTACCTCATAACTTTGGACTGGGTGAACTGATTTTGATCATTCTTTTTTTTATTTGAAAGTATAATGCTTCCCGTGTGGTCCCATTTAGCAACCGAAAATCATATCATCTACATAGGTATAAAGGCACCGACTTCCAATGCATCTCTAGGTAGCACACATAGGGATGTTAAAAAATAATCGATTTTTAATTAAATCGATTTTTATTTTATTATAATCGATTTTTTATTGTCGATGTTTATTTTCATATTAATCGATTTTTTGAAAATCGATTAAATAAATTACGCATTTTAATCGATTTTTATAAACATCTATGCGACGGATGAAAAAAACTCAAAATAACTTCATTATTATTTACAATTGAAGAGTGAGCATAGTGAGATAATATGTTTGTAAAAATTTAAAATGTTTTCTAGCCGCAAAACACCTAAAAGCGGCTGGCGAAAGTATTTTATAACGAAAAAGAATAATACCACAGTAATATGCATGTCCTGTTCGATAGAATGAAAAATTGTGTAGTGAAACTACAAATTTAAAAAGAACATAGAATGAAAACATCCCACTGCCTTACAAGTAACATGAGTTACTATATCTTATAATGATTGTTGTGGTTCTTATGACAGCCAAATACCGCTCTCTGTAAAATTAAAACTTTCAATAAACTAAAAAGGTCTGTCATGCGAGTACAACATGTTTACTAAAAATGTCTTATAGTAAACTCGACATCGATAAGTTTACAAAACTATAAACTATTATTGAAATTATTCAATAAAAAAAATTCTTCAATTTTAATTTTCTCAGTCACACTATGATTAATATGAAAATTTAAAAGAGAACTTCATTGTTTTGAATTTTACAGTTAGAATTAATAATGTTGTCATTTTGTTAGGATGTTTATCATTTCATTTTTATTACGATATAATGTTTAATAGTACTGAAAATTTCTATATTATTTAGTTTCTATATTCTTTACCTTGAAAGTTTAAAGGAACATTCACTTTTATTTTGTTTTGAACTGGTTATTTTTGATACGTATAATTTTATGTGATTTTTAATCTGATAAACTGTTATTTTAAATCTTTAGGTTTATTATAGGAATATGGAAAGCATGTCTATTTTTAAATATTATAAAAATCGATTTTTGAAAAAATCGATTATTTATTTTCAATAAAATCGATTTTTAAGGAATCGATTATTATTTAAAAAAAGAAAAATCGATTCCTAATTAATCGATTTTTTTCATTAAACTCGCATCCCTAAGCACACATATTCATGTTTTATTTAATTTGGTTAATTTGATAAACTATTTATTTTCCGCTTTTTAGTGCATTATGGATTTTTGATTAAATATTGAAGTCGGTTGATTCTTTTTTTTTTTTGAAAATTTACTTTACTGGTAGGCATTATCAAGCTCTACAACTTTTCTCGAGAACGCAATCATACATATCTCGTCGTTAAGGTAGCGTACATAAGAAACGTTTTCGTTCAAACGTTTTTTCTCTAAATTTGCAAATCCAACTACCACAAAAACATCTTCTAATTTTTCGGATTAATGTATAGCCTATGACACGCACAAATAATTGTGGCTTTCTATTGGTAAAAGAATTTTCAAAATCGGTTTAGAGAAATATTAACTTTACAAACTTTATTTATTTATAATATTACTATAGATAACTTATGTTGTCATCATATATAAAGATAATTACAGCTGCAAACGAAGTTGCTGGTGGGTGCTAGTAATATGTATATAAATCTATATCCTATTACAAAATAATTAAGCAAGTTAATATTTAATTAATCAACTATGAAAACGGTAAGACGCGGTGCTTCTACGATAAAGTTGATGACTTACAACCATAATTGCTAATGTGGTACAGCAGGCGTACATTGATTTGTAAAAAAAATAAGTGGACATACTAAGTAAATCAAAATAAAAGAAAAAAGTAGACTAAGTGATAAATATCTCAAGACAGTTGTCATACCAGCTTGGATAAATAAAAGTTACACAAATTAACACGTTCACGCCGGCGCGTACCACCGGCGCATACCACCGGTAGCCCGCACTAGACTGTCTTTTCTGGCGGTGCGTACCACCGGTGGTACGTATTCGATTGTGCTATTAGAAATAATGAGAATTTAACGTTTATTTATTAAAAATAGCACAATCGTATGCGTACCACCGGTGGTACGCGCCGCTAGAAAAGACAGTCTAGTGCGGGCTACCGGTGGTTCGCGCCGGTGAGAACGTATTAAACAAATGAATAGGGTAATACAGCGGCTTTCAATCTTTTTAATTAGCGATACATTAATATACTATTTACAAATTTGCGATTCCCTTACATGCTTAGATGCAAAAATTTTGATAGTACAAGTTGAACGAAAGTGATTGTTTGTAAACATCACGACGCGCTTCACAGGTGCTTGCAATACACCACATATACCACACGGTGGTTGAGAACCGCTGGACTAAGGCACAGATTTAGCAACAGCTTGTTTGTAATGTTAAATTTATAAAGTTGGGTAAGTCAATATTTATAACGCTATACAACTCTTTTTTCGTTTTTAGTTGAAGTGAATTAGTTAGTGAAACGTCATCAAATTGTGACATATGTAATAGTATAGAAGTTGTTTATCATATAATGACATTACTTATACGTAATTAAGCGCCAAGAGTAGCACTCGTAAATAAAATAAATTAATTACACATTCAGATCCATCAATTTATCTTATAGCATCCTTGGTTTCCCGACATCCAGAGGAACAAGTATGATTTACAGGCTGGTTATGTCTATTCAAATCCGCTCATTTTGATGGTAAAAAAAAAACTAAAAAGATTGCTTGTTTGAACTTTGAACGCGATAATCTCTGGAATTACTACAAGTCAGATCTCCAAAAAATATCTTACACTCTATTGTATACTTATACAAAAAAAATTAAACTACCAAATATCACACTACGGTTCTTAAGGGTGAAGCAATTATCATACGAAATGAAGGTCAGAATAAATGTGAATGAAGTTACCGTGAACTCCGGTTGTGTATTGCAACCCAGTGCATCTATCTGGCTGTAAAGGCTGAAGATGAGAAAAATTTCAAGAGGTAGTACATTTCGTGCAACAATTTTTTTTCGGTCGGTTGTTTGAAGTGTTCAAGCTGCTTCCCATGTACCTTACTTGTCGCTTACTCCAATATTCAACCGGATTGACGGCATATTAGATTACAGATCAAACAGAACATGTTTACTCAGGTAATTGGTATTGTGGTATTGTATTATTACTTTAAAGAGATGAGATATATCAACACTGATAGTTGAATTAATTAAGGAAACCATTCACGCCTTCTTTGTTTGTTAAATATAAAAAGGGAAGATTCTTTTTACAGAAATATATTTTAAAACTTGAATTAATGAAGTGTATTCAATTATGTTACTTTATTAGGTAAATGAGTGAAGCGACAAGTAGAAGGTAGTCATATACCAGATGACTGTTTAGATAGAAGCAATATTTCTAGGGGAACACTTTGGACTCGATTCTCGTTCTAAACCAATAAAAAAAAGGTGCTTAATATTTGCCCTAATTATCTAGAAAAATACAAAGATCATACACAATCCTCTACACGGCTATGTTAAAGTACAGTGTCAATGACTGTATGTTGATTTCACTTGTAAGGAAACGTGATATAGTCAGGAACAAAACAAGAGAGTTTATTACCCATTCTACTATTAAAAGTTTGTGTCGCCTATTGTAATTTTTGTCATCGGTCATCGCACTTAGATTTATTATTTTATTTACATGTATGTGTAGCTATACTTTTGAAAGTGTTAGAATAAACTTTAACTTAGGTTTTCTTGGTTGTTTATTAGTATTTGTTTTAATATGATAATTTTATATGTTAAATGTGACCATGAACTATCATGTCCTAGAATACTGCGAGTGTCTAACATTTCACCTGGTATAAGAAACAAATGCGGACGAAATTGCAGCTGGCCATCATGTAATTATATTGTAAAAACACAGATTAATTTTTGGTTACACGAAGTACCAAAATACATAAAAACAATCTATATTTTAGGTCACCGTTATAACTATTGATCGTGTTAATTAATTAACGTTAGGAAAGTACACAAATTTCTAATTAATTTTAATTTAACTGTCGCATTACTCACTGACTTAACCCACTGTTCGCTTAGTAGGTAAACATAACGCAAAGTACCGGGTTTCATTACATTAAAACTCGCGGTTTTAATAATTACACCTTTCCCTGAGGCGTTTAGTTTATTAAAGGTTAAATTTGTTTGATCATGAAAGGAATATGAGGTATGAATAATTACATATTTTGAAATTTCAGCTCGTCATGTTTGTATTCAACACGCAATCATTGTTATGTATCACCGCAGGCCTAAATAGTAATAGAAACACGAAAGGGAGCAAAGTTTTGTTTTACCCACATTAATATATACACCACACACTAAATTTCGATTCCGTTCACCAGATTAGGCCCCCCTCTGCAGCGGTTCAAGCCTAGGTCCGTTCCCTCGGCGAGGAGCCCCTGAGTGCGATGCTCGCGCGATACTGTGACACAAAATCTTACATCACTGCAACAACATTACACATACGAGTATTACCTCCACACACGTACACGCATACACGCTTACACATGAAAGTGAAAGGGTTTTGTTTCTTGTCCTTCTCGAACTGAAATAGTTTAGAAAATTATACGATATGAAATATATATAAGAGTTGTTGAGGTATGTATGCTTGGTACACATATATGTTTCAATAACTCATATATGTATGAATAATTAACTTAGGTCAGCTCAGATAGGTCGCGAATTGCACGTATAAGGCAGCAGCCCAAGCCGAGGTGTGCCGTGCACCCTTGAGCTAGTTGTCAAATAGAATCGGCTGAGTGCCCTAAGCGCTCGCCTTGGTAGTCCGGTGAAGCCATTAAGACCTTGCTGGGTCAATAGCGTAGTCAGTTCGAAAAAAATAAAAACCCCACACATGTTCGTGGCTACTTTACTGTGTGACAAATATTTTTCGGGGGGTTTTGGCGGAATTTTATTCTGTCATGTAGTGGATTTTATATTTTATTCATAATCTTGTGTTTTTGGACTCTATATTTTACAAATTTGGTGATGTTTTAGGTAATATAGTTAGTTTATTTTGCATAAGTGAAGTGAATGGAAAATAATACCACGGAGCAAAAAAATCTAAGATGCCCCAAAAACTCCTTGGAATGTCTTAAATAATTGAAATATTGAAATAATCACAAGACGCTTGTAACATTATTAACTACACGACAATGGCAGTAAAAATTTGAAAGATCGGTTGCCAAAAATAAAGATAAAAAAAGTTTTGGAGAGAAAATATTAGTGGACGCATTTACATAAATAGGTTAGTAGATTAAAAATAATATAATGTCTGATTTAAGCTGTTAACATTGTAACATCTTTGTATATCTACCTTATATCAAACAGACTTCTAAACACTTTTTAGATAACTATATAGAAATAAGTCGCAGTAATTTCTGGACACAGTTTACGAGTCTTGGTGATTTCAATAGAAATAACGTCACCGGAAAAATACTACGTATTCTTTAGATATACCTAATGGTATATAATGATGATCTATCTACATATCTTCTAGACATTTTCTATATCTATACATAAGAATCTAAATCTAACGTGTCTGTATTTTTAGATTTATGTAAAAAAATAATTGTTGCCGATGTCTAAGAATGAGAAATAAAATACATTTCAATCATTTTTTTAGAAATGTCTGTCTATTTGTTTGAACACACATATTACTCACACATCTACATCACACACACATATCCTCGAGTATCATTAAATCTTGATTTCATTAATATCGGTTCACTCTATCAAAAGTTATTGCAATTTTAATGACGACTCGACTTAAGTACGAGAGAAAAATTGACTTAATATAATCAAATGATTTTATTAATCTCTGTTTTTTTTTTAATATTAACTATTATTATTTTATTTTATATTATTATTATATATACTATTATGTATAATAATATATTATTATTACTATATCATATATATTATTAAATAGTTAGCCCTAACTAAAATTATTAAAAAAATGCGTAATGTGTGTTCGTAATATCTTCACTCCGTAACTAACATTGCATATAAGTTTTTTGACATAGAATATATTCCAGCCAAAAAATGTATTGTTACGGATGTATAGGTCACATCTACATTAACATGAGCGAAACCAGAAGCAAAAGCTAATAATTATACATCTTATAAATTTGAAAAACAAACTCGTGATTTTAGTCAAGTGTGTATAGAGTTTTGACGAAATATATAGGTATACTCGAGGCTCATTTCAGTTAAACTGGGAGAAACCTTGATATTTTAAATATTAACGCTCAAAGATACGGAAGAATGAGTTTCAATGGCGTCATTTCGCGTCAGCTCAAATTAGAGGAAATGTTTTAAACATCCCGGACGTCATTCCTTATATTTTCTCTTGACGTTAAAGAAAATACACCCAATGATGGTGACGTAAAAAGCGTAATCTCTTAGGGTTGACAGAATTGTTCTATAATTGTAAATACAGTTTTTTTTATGTTTTATAGGTTTAGCATTTGATTAAAATTTCACCTAAAGTTAAATAGTTGTTCTAAGTAAACATGCTGGACCTATTATATACTAGTGAGGGGACCTTTCTCAAAGCTGTTGACGGAACAGCTACAAGAGCTTGGTTGGCTTGTAGCTAGAAAAGCGGACGTAATAGGACCTTTCTTAAAGCAGTTGACGGAACAGCTACAAGGACTGGATAGGGTTG
>JACEII010000068.1:2747911-2837774 GCA_014332785.1 Antheraea mylitta | reverse complement strand
TTTCTTAAAGCAGTTGACGGAACAGCTACAAGGACTGGATAGGGTTGCAGCTAGAAAGGCGGACGTAATGCGGACGTAATAGGACCTTTCTTAAAGCAGTTCACGGAACAGCTACAAGGGCTGGGTAGAGTTGTAGCTAGAAAGGTGGACGTAATAGAAATCATACATCATGCTATCCATCAGAACATTATTCTTCACCAAAAGCACCAGGTCATTTGCAACGATTTCAACTTACGCGGACGAAATAGGACCTTTCTTAAAGCAGTTCACGGAACAGCTACAAGGGCTGGGTAGGATTATAGCTATAAAGGCGGACGTAATGCGAACGTAATAGGACCTTTCTTAAAGCATTTGACGGAACAGCTACAGGAGTTTGGTAGGGTTGTAGCTAGAAAGGCGGACGTAATAGAAATCATATTATCATGCTATCCATCAGAACATTATTCTTCACCGAAAGCACCAGGTCATTTGCAACGATTTCAACTTAGTCGATCGGCGCGGTGTTCGAACACGCTAACAGCTTAAGCTACCATCGCTCACGCTTAATAAACAATCTGTACGTAGTATACAAATAAGTCGCTCCCGATGTCTGTTCCCTTAGATTTTTTAAACTATTCAAAAGATTTGTAATGTGATGTCGTAACAAACATATCTTTGTGCGCTTAAAACGCAAACGCCGGCTAAACCTTACGAGATAGATTAAAATAATGTACTACGGAATTGTATATCTTAAAAAGTTCGATAAAAGAGTCCATGAAGGAGTTTGTTCTATATATATTAATTATAGGGAATAATTTAACTCTAAAAGACATTAATATTATATAATAATTTAACCCACAGTAACCATTTTTAGCTTTTTACAACAAAAAAAAAATGTGTGTTATGTACGAAGCAATTTTATACAATACAGTATTATTCCTTAACCAATTAAATACATTACATACGTTGTACATGTCATGTAGAATAATCTGTCCTTAACGGTATTTCATTAAAATGGATATCTTCATTACACCCGTGCGAAGCTGGGGCGGGTCGCTGGTTATTTTATAAACGAATACTATCTATTACTTTTATCCATATTGAAAGAAAATCCCTTGTTGCATTAAGATCGACAGCGTACAACAAAAATATACGAAAAAGAGTCATTCATTCATTGATTTAACGAAAACGCTTATTTGTTTTTATATGTCACCGATTTAGCGTGACGGTTGAATTTCGTTCACTATTTAATGCGCTTAGAAGTTTTCACTTTAAAAATCAGTGTTATATCGACAAACTTATATCGGAATTTAGTATTCGGATTTAAGATATAGAAAAAAAGACAAATTAAATTTAATTTCTGAAATTAAGAAGCGTAACTTTTAGATAATAATAATCCAATAAAAATAAACATGTTATATACACTGTTATATAAAGTAAAGGAGTGTTCAGCATAGCATGAACCTGGTGACATATAAATCTGTGACTGCGTATTGAAAAACTTGCATCGATAATTTCGACACGATGCTAATATAAAAATTAACAAAAAAAATACCCGTGTCAAGAAACGCTATCCTTCATTACTTTTAATGAGCAAATAGTGCCTATAAAATTGGAGACTTTGCAATTTGCAGCCCTAGTAGCTGTTCATTACGGTGCCCTCACCTCTAGGGATGTCGCGTGATTAGGGTAAAATGTTTGCACGCCAAGCCACACCGCCTCGAGCTAGCGTACCCACGTCATCACATTACGTTCTTTGACGTCTTAAGTTAAAAAAACTAAACTCTTTTCTGTGTATAATAATCTTATATATAAATACGTGAAGCCAAAACTTTGGACCCCTTTTTAAGCGATTTGCGCGAACGGATGAACGTTAAATTTGACATAGTTAAAATTTATATGGAGAAAAAGTGCAAATCCTTTTTTTAAATACATTAGACATTAATTAAAAATTAAAATATACATTGCTCACACTACTGCTTGAATGACACGCAACAAATACACCAATGAAAAATACATTTTGACATCCTTCATTTTACTCTTACGTTCCAATTGCCTTTTCAATATTTTTAACATCCTTTCATGCCCTTTGAAATCAACTGGTCAATTTGTAGGTTTATTTTATAACAGTATTATGTGTAAATTCATAATATACATTAACAATTAATTGAACTAAAATAATTATTATTTCTTTGGTATTATTGAATGTCAAAATAAATTATATGGTCGAACCTTGACCACTAGTGATAATAAACCTATAATTTTATGCAATGTGAGTGACATAATATGACTTCTATGTTTACTTTTTTTTTCTAATAGAAATTTTTAAAATACTGAATTTCAACCACTGTCTTATCCTATCGGGTCGGTTTACAAATAAGGATTAACCAGACGACTTTTAAAAGTACCAAAAAATCATAAAAAAATCTGTATGCACGTATATTTGTTTGGAATAGAAGTGAAACCAAGTGGCTGATAACGACGGGAGCGCGTTATTATTTTATTTTGTTCTGTTCTGTTCAGTACACGATAGCTAAAATTGTAATTTAAGCAAATAATAAAATATAAACCACAAGTTTCAATTATAACTACACGACCTATCCAAACCGCAACCAATCATAAATACATTCGGTGTTCTCGCAACTCCGTTTATATACCTTTGCTATCGACATCTATATGAATTCTACCCATTATTCCAACATTTATCTGGATAAGTTTTAATTTTACGCGTATTACTGGCTGGTCCTGTAGTCCTTGTCCCGACCTAATTATAAAAAATCCTAGACAAATTACATAACAAAATCTTCCTCATGTTATTCATATGAAAATCCGTTGAGTAGTTTCTAAGTTTATGGCGAACAGACAGACAGACAGACGAGGTAGGGGACTTTGTTTTATACTATGTAAAGATTTACTATAAGAATATAAGTAAAAGTTAAAATCGATTTAAACGCGCCGAAGAGCTGTGTTCGGCGATGAATATAGTTCATACAAGCCTTAGGAATGCCTACAGGAAGAAGCGTCGGTAAAAAGTCTCATTACATATTCTTCGGTCTCTCTCTCTCTCCCTTCTACTCAAAGCATGTAACGCGCATATAACATAGTGTAAAATTAAGATTTAGATACAAAACCCTTTTTTTTATTATGACATGGCAAAGTGACTGCACTATGCCTGATGGTAAGCACAGTACAATCCACAAACAGTGGCGACCAACGACAGACATACGATCCATGCCGGTCACCGCTGTTATGTTATCCTAGGCACTAAAAGTACTAAGACAAAAGTTTGTAACAAATCGATTAATAGAGGACCATGTGAAATTAATAATAAAGTTAACCATAATTGAGGAAACGGTTATACTTCAAGGATGATAGTAGAGTAGGTAATTGAGTTGACCAACGTTCCCATTATAAGTTTGCTCTACATTCGAGCCAGACGATAGAGTTCGACGTTATATCAGTAAGATTAAATTATACTTCGATACAGGTATGCTTTTAACTTATGGTTTGTGAAATTGCGTGGTCTTTGAAGTAATTTTACAATAACAGTATGTTTTCTCAAGGTTTTAATTAAATCTTAAATGTTTAAATCTTACATCAAATATAATTATTGAGGAAAACAAGGTCACGAATAGACACCGCATTTAAGCAGATGTAATGTAGATCATATCGAAGATAGATGGAGAAATGTCAGTGACTATAGCTTTAATTTCAAGACTGAGATCTAAAATTTACTGAAGAAACGTTTTACAATATTATAACAATAAAAAATGTGGGTTATATATAATATTAGTTGTATCAAAAAGTATCACGCGCGTGTAAATAAGTCTTTTTGGTTACAGTCAAATCATTTGGATAAACTTGAATAAATTTCGTAAAATAACAACCAAAACATAGTGAGAGAATCACCCGGTAGAGCCGCATAGCAAGTTATTCCGCCGACATAGGCATTCACAGTACGGTTATTCTCGATGTTTGTAGGGTGGCTATCCCGATCTCGGCTCCGATGCCATGTACCACGCTCCATAGCCCGCCTGCATTGTTACTTCCTTCTCGGTTAGTACATTTTCTATCGTACACTTAATATGCTAGCTCAGCTCATAAGACTCGTAGGGTTATTTCATAGTTATTAACTACAGCAGTTGTTACCGTTTGTATATTAATAACTATATTTTTAATAATAACAATATCAATTTAATCTGAACCAGTACAATATTCGTTTATATTCATAGCTTAGTATTCATTTCAGGTGTATACGAAGAGTCATTCCCTTTTTAAAAATAATTTTCTCCTTTTTAATTCGGTTACCTATAAAGGCGTCATTTTTTTTTTTATCTGTTATTTTACTGTCAAAATATTAATATTGAGTTTAAATCATTAATTGAACGACACGGATATCTAGACGTTGCTTCCATTCTATACATACGTTAAAAAATAATATACGTCTGAAAGCAATAAAAGAAACAGTTTATAACCTTCTCCAATATAGATACTACGGAATGTAAATAGGGTTTTTAAATCTAACAGGGATTTTAAAACTATAGCGCTTTAAAACAAAAATATGACGTTATTTTAAAACAACTGAATGATTGCTATTATGTAGGAAACATTTGATTTGAAACGTTTTGGTTCTACTAAAAACAAAACCAATTCAATTAAGAAATACAATAACCTGTGGATGTTTCGATTGTCATGGTCTTTTGTACAAGTCCGATGCAATTCTATACGAAACCAAATGACGTCGGACGTCAATCTTGCAGTATTCACGCAACAGTGACGCACACATCGATCATCGACCTCTCTACATTAACAACACATTGTATACTTACGTTCGTACTACATACACCGGTATAACATTATAAATCGTAATTTTGTTTTTAGACTCCTAATCCTTATACTGTTGTTATTCATACTTGAATCATTTTAGTCTGAGCTTTTTGGTAACAGATAATAGGGTTGGTGGGAATACGCCGTCAAAATTTGGTCAAAGCCTTGACCCTTTTTACCTCCAGTAATGCGGGTTTGTCATACGGAGAGATGTGGACTGTATCTTTTGTTGATTGCCAGGGCAACGGTATTAAAGGATGTATGCTCAATCACAGAATCCAGGGGTATATAATCGATTGAGCTTGGTAATAGGAACAAATACACTTACTTGTCATATATAGTCAGTCCAATCGCGGTGGAGGAACTCTTTGTCCAAGACACAGAGCGTTCATGGATTTCTCACGGCACATAAACACTCTGGCGCTTATGCTAATATGGCTGCGCATATAACAGTCACTGCGGCGTGTGCGTTAAACGGCTTAGACGCGTGCGTTAAATAGCGGTGCGGACGATCCAATGCCCCATAGAGGTTAGCTGAGCAGGAGAAAGGCGTGGGGCGGGGAAAGCTGCCCCGCGGATACAACAAAACTGAATAAATTAACTACCAAGGGTAAATAATACATTTGGTCACATCGTTTCCTTCTGTTGACACTGTAGTTAAATTTTTAACGTGTCCTAATTATAGACGCTGGAGGTAGTTTGTCATTTGTTTCTTCACTTCCATTGATGCGGTTTTTATAAAAGGAGAGATGTGGACTGTATTGTTAGCGGTCTGCGAGAGCAAGAATATAAGGGGTTCACACTCAATCGCGCGATTCAAAGGTATACAATAGATTGAGCTGGGAAAAAGAAAACATACACACTTACTTTACATGTGAATTACGAAGGTCAGAGCCGGAGGATCCAAAAAAAATAAATTACTTTAATTAATTCAATAAAAAAGAAAATTACAATCAAAACTAATACTAGAGAGCTTCACCGATATTAGGCTAGCCCTCGCCTAAAACTAAACTTATTAGCAAGTGAATGCTACCGATGTTAGGTTAACACTCCTTTCTCGTCGTCGGGTTTCTTCTCGCTGCCTCACCTATTTGTGAGGTGTGCGGGGGGAACAGCATCAGGGCGAACCCTCTGGCTGTGGCCTCACTCTCCCCCCGAATTAACGGGGGCGTCTTGTGTGCGGGGATGGGTACCGTCTTGAAACGGCAGGCCCCCTTTGGTTTTGTTGCGTACTCTTGTCGTCTTGCTCTTCTGGTTTTTCCCGGAGTGTCGCTATCTCGCTCTTACTTAGGTGCGGTGGGGTGGGGGCGTCTTAATTCTCGCCCGATGGCCTGGAACATGCGTTTGGCCTGCTCCTCGACCTTTGCCTTGATTTCTTCGGCTTCTTGAGGGGAGGCTGTCTCCAGCCTGGCTTCTCTTTCCGTGGCGGCGTGTAGGAGACCCGCAACCAGTTGGCCCAGTCGCGTCTCTATGTCTATGGGCAATTCTCCCGTGATCATTTTCTTGATCACGCCCCTTTCTTCAGGGTTTAGGTTGTGGTCATCTGATTGGAGTGGGCGGTCTCTGGGTGGTTGTTGTTCCACTGTTTTGCATGGGCGTCTCCGCTTCCTGGTCCGTCTATTGGCGGGTTGGGGGTTGCTGGCGGGTGCCATCGTACCCTCCCCCGCTTGCGTGGGCCTCCCGGTAGTCCGGGCCACGGTCCCGGCTCGGCTGTTCCTGAGCTCTCTCTTGAACACGGGGCATCTCCTGTTGTTCGAGGTGTGGGCGCCCCCGCAGTTGGCACAGGTCGCCGGCTCCTCTTTCGGGCGGTCACATTGACGGGCGGCATGTGGGCCGCCGCATCGCACACAGGCGATCGGTCGGTAGCACTGTAGAGAGGAGTGCCTAAACTGCTGGCAGCGGAAGCACTGCGCTAGCCGGCGTTCTCCTCTCCAGGTTTCTATTGTGATGCCTGGCATACACAAAAGTGTTGAGACGTCGTAGATTGCGGGTATGAGCCCGGGCGTCCTCTTAAGCACGACGTAGTAGATGCACCCGGGTTTACCGCGCCGGCCGTTTATTTCACGGGCGTAATCTGCCACGAAGCCCTCTTTCCGGAGAGCTCCGATGACGTCTTCGGAAGGAATTCCTTTGGGAAGGCCGCGTATTGCCACCTTCAGGCCTTGTTGAGTGGGCGGGGTGTAGGTGAACCAACTCGCCCCCTCTAGTTTCTCCAGGAATTTCAGTGTGATGTGGTGCTCTTCTATGTCTTCAGGTATAAACCGCACCCCGTTTCCGTAGGCGCGGACGTTGGGCCCGTGCCCCAACTGTTCCGCCAGTTGTGGGAGTAGCCTAGCCCAGTCGTGGGAGGACTCGACTACAATCGGCGGGTAGCGCGGGCCTTTCGTGTCGGGAGAGGCAGGAGTATCGCGCGCGTCCGCGGCGGCAGCACTATCGCGCGAAGGCTGCGATTTAGGGTTCCGCGGGCAGTCGACCGACGTAGTACGCGGATCGCGCGCGGGCGGCGCTGCGATCGACGCGTAAGTAGGCTGCTCGCGGGCAACCTCTCGCGGCGGAGCGGGGGCGGGTGCGGGTGCGCGCACTACCGGCGCCGCTGGGGCTTCGGGTTTCTCGCGCGGTTGAATCTGCGCGAGAGGTGTAGTGCAGAGCTTCTTTTTCGGCGGTGGAGCTTCTGATGATGCAGGCGATGTCGTAGCGCGATCGGGCCCGGGCCCAGCTTCGGGTTCGCTGCGCTTGCGGCGCAGCGCTCGACCGAGCGGGCTAGTCGGCGCGTCGGAGTATGCGGGCGGCGCGAGCTTGCCGCGGGCGGCGGTGGTGAGCGCGGCTGAATCGGCCGGGGAAGGAGGCTTTCCCTCGAAGGCGGCTTCCTGGACGCGCAGGATCCTTTCTCGTTGTTTCGTTCAAGTTTTTATATGTGGCCAATGTGAGAACGGAGGAGTTGGACCACCGAACATTGCCACTAATTTCCTGCATCTGTTGTACTGTGGAAATCGTTGACTTGCTGCTTTGAACACCTGCCGCAACTTGGGACTGGGAACTCGGCACACTTAGTCATCGATTGTGGTGTGTAGCGATAGCGTAACATGTGTGCGTTCAATCACTGGTATCAATGCTGCTGCGGGGGAGGAACTCTTATTTGACACCACCGAATAATCACGGTATAGCGTCCGTATCCAGTCTGTATGCGAGTCATAAAATATACATATTTTCATTCGCGACGTGGCTTGCGTACTTGTTCCTGGTACAGAGCGTTCTTATATAACGGCGCGGTGTCGACTCCTAGTGCACGATTCATAATGGCGACGCCCACGATAACAATGGTGGCGTAGACACAGCTCTCAAGCGGTATGTTAAGGAAAAGATGGCTAGGCGTGGGAAGGAACAGTAGTTACCTCGTAGATTGCAACAAAACTAATGACCTATAAAATAACTATCAAACGCGAAAGTAAGTGTGTTTGTCTGTCTGTTTGTTTGTGTTTAACGCTTTTACGTTTTATTAATGATGTTTTGCGTACACAATGTCAGCGGTACAGAAAATGACATAGAATAGCTTTCATCCAGAAAAAATACGTTTCTTGAGATTCGGTAAACAAATTTGACAAGTATAATTAATAAAAAAAAAAAAAAAAAAAAAAAAAAACATGGTGACACAGTCAAGTTTCTTCATATATTAATTGTTAAAAATAAAGCTTTGTATAGGTTTATAAATTATTAGAATCGGTCAAGTGGTGTCACAAATTACCTCCTACAAACATATTAACAAAATGTACTTCTATTTAATGGAGCGTATTAACAAATACCTACATGAGAAATAGTTCTACAAACAGTAATAAAGTTTGTAAACTATCACAAGGGAGTAGCAATGTAATGTTCAAAGTCCTTTGCGTCTAAGTTGTCCTGTTGCATGTTACTTTGTACTTTAGCTTGCACGCGATATTGACGTACGTGGCTATTGTTTACCTATTTATTTAATTTCGATATTAACTAGTATAACCTTCACTATATTGTTGAATTAATTATACCCCAATGATACAAGTAAATCAAATAATCTATATGAATAAATTCACTGTTATGTAGTTGTTCTTATAAGGAGTACTTTTATTTTAGTTAAAAGAATAATGTTTCGTGCAAATATTATAAACTTGAAAAAGGTTCCAGTATCGCGTGCACCCCACGCGTAACACAAATAATTTTCTTCTATATTCCACGCGAACAAAGTCACGGGTAACGGCTATTATTTATATATCTATATATTCGTAATTTCCTTTTAGGCGTTTGTCGTAAATCAATCCATTACAAATATTACATCAATCTATACTATCTACTATATACTATATACTAATATTATAAAGAGGTAAAATTTGTGAGTTTGTGACGTTGTAGGGGGTTTTCTCAGGAACTATTGGTTTGATTTGAAAAATTCATTCGGTGTTATATAGTTCATTTATCAAGGAAGGTTGCTATACATTGTCATACTAAGACCAATAGGAACGGAGCACCAATGATTCAAAATCGTTTTTTTTTTCTCTTGAGAGCTTCCGCTGCGTTAGCGTTAGCCCAAAGTAACTATTACACGCGGACGAAGTCGGGACTCCGATTCGTGCCGCCGTGCGGGTCGGACGCGTGCGCTCTTATCGAATTTTTTCGACGTGAATTTTTATTCGTGTTACGTTTCCGAGTTTTCATAAGTGTTCGCGACGCGGTTACGCGACCGTGCTTCACGTCGAAAGTTTTCGGTATTTCGGTACGCTCGTTACTCTCACGTTTCCTTGAGACGTTCAAATGTATTCCCCCGCCCCGCACCCCTACTCAGGCCACGCTGTAGGCAACCTGACTTCCGAATAGTGCGAGGCCGCGCGCTTTCGGAAGTTCATTTCGAAGTTATGCCCGGACATCATTACTGAGCACGACCGCTTCTGTAGGGAAGCGGACGATTATTTTCAGGGCGGTCCAGTGCCGTCACTCGTATCTGCCGCGGAAGAGGACCTCGATAGGAACTCTTTCGCAGCGCTCCTGAAGGCCCCTCAGTCCTCCGGGAGTACCCCCCCCCCTGCCCCGACCTCTTCTCGTTCTTCAGACAAGGAATGCTCCGATATGGAGCAAGACCCCCCGCCGGGAACGACGGCTTTACCGTCGTCACCCGGAAGTCCAAATCGCGCAAGAAGCGCGCTAACTCTTCATCAGACACTGAAGGCCCTAAGCCTTCAAAGATATCCAACGGTAATGGCGCGAAAGTGCCAAAGACCTCGCCCACGCCCTCCGTACCGGCTCCCTCCAAAGCTGCGAGTTCCGCAGCTTCGAGTAAGAAGCCCCATCCCCCTCCACCCGTCACGATCCAGGACAAGGCGTCCTGGCTCGATATCTTTGACCTCCTGAAGGAGGTAGAGATCCCATTAGCCTCTGCCGTGAGTACCCGAACGGGTATTCAGTTAAAGGTTAACACCTCAGACCTTCATCGCAAACTTACGCGCCTTCTGCGCGAAGTAAAAATTGCGTTTTTTACATATGCGCTCGAAGACGAGCGCATGCTTCGCGTAGTAATACGCAGAGTCCCCGCCCAGATTCTCGCAGACGATGTCTACGAAGACCTCCGGGAACAGAGGTTCCCAGTCAAAGAAATTCACCGTATGCGATCTGCGCGTAATCGTGATCTCTACGACATGGTGATCGTCATTCTCGAGCGCTCCGTCGAGGGCAAAAAAATCTTTAATCTCTCGACCCTCTGCGGCCTCTCCGGCATCACCGTGGAGCCGCCGCGTAAAACATCCGTACCCTCGCAGTATCACAACTGCCAGGAATACGGACACTTCGCACTTAACTGTCACCTGAGTCCCAGGTGCGTTAAGTGCCTAGGCGAACACTCCACTTCGCAGTGTTCGCGCACCAAAGACTCGCTCGATCCTCCGAGTTGCATCTTGTGCCGCGGCGTGGGTCATACCGCGAATTATCGCGGTTGTCCCCGCGCCCCGCGCTCAAAACAGCCCCGATACGCGAGGCAGGTTTCCAAGGCGTCTGCGGCGTCTAAGCCTCTCGACTCTCGACAGGTCTTTCCGAGCCTGCCGCGTGCGTCACGCGCACCGGCAGCGTCAGCACCTGCGCCTAACGCAACCCCCCTCCTCGCGCGGGCCCCTCCGGTCCCGTGAACACCGCAAATTGCAACGCGACTCGATCCCAGACTCCAGGCGGCGAAGCCCTCACAGGCCGACCCCGCAGTCTCTCTCTCCGGTATGGACTGGTCCGCCCAGCTCCTAGTTTTTCACGAGATCTCCGAGATCTCAGCATACGATGAGGTCGCGAACGACCCCAAACAGGGACCCATTCGCGCGATCGCGAAATTTCCCGCCAACGCGGCTACGATTCAATGGTTCGCGCGCACCGCCGTCTCGAAAAAATAATAATTTTTCAATATAAGATAGAGTAAACTCGTATGTTTGCGTCTATCTTCCCCTAAACTGTTAAAAATTCGTAATTTCTATTTTTAGACCCCGGCACCGGTGCCGCCCTCTTACATTGTAAATTCGATCTCTTTCTTTCATTTTTCTGTGGCCGGCCACATTTCGAATCCCTGTCCCGTGCGTCACGGGGAGAGAGCTATCGTTTTTGTACCCGCGCACTATTTGTTCACGTTTTCTTGATGTCTTTGTTCGAGGCCACTCGGGTGGACGCAAAGATTTTGCTATCGCGATACAGTACACACCACATCAATTATACACATACATAGTTAATCAGACATGCATCTTACACACCTGGTGGAAGGGTTTACTTTTTTCCCTTATCGAACTGAATCGAGTAGGTTTAGTTTATCTCTTTTCGAATTACATGTTGTGTTTTTATATCATGCAATTTTTTATTGTATGATTCAAAAATGTATACATGTATTAGCTTAGCATAGTTTAGCTAGGATAGATCGGGTTTTTCTAGGTAACGGCCAAGCCGAGGTGTGCCGAGCACCCTTGAGCTAGTTACCAAAATAAAATCGGCTGAGTGCCTTAAGCGCTCGCCTTAGTAGTCCGGTGAAGCTGTAAAGGCCAAAGAATTAAGACCAATAGCGTAGTCAGTTCGAGAAAAAAAAAGCGGACAAAGTCGTGGCCAGAGGCTAGTATTAAATAAAGTGGCTAAATTTCTAAAAGGCACTGAAACTGTGAAGGGTCCTCACATTCATAAGGTGATTGCATTAGTAAGTTCGAAAAAAAAACCATTTCAATCATTACAAATTTACTATTTCCAAACTGTTTAAAACTAAATATAATAGTTGGTTTAAGAATTTCTAACCAGAGACATCAGAATTGAAATGAAAAGACCCTTTCATTTTAAAATATACAGATATTCGTTTGTAAATAAATACCAAAATACTCTTTGATCAATAAAAAAAGGGAAACAATAAGTATTATCCAACCAGTTTATTATAATAAACACAATTGAATACACAATTTTCTTATTCATTCACAGTGTAACAAGCGACCTCAAACAAACATAATTTCATTAAAAATATCTTCGACATTTTCCTGGCGAAAGTCGTCTTATCATCGTCCCTTTTTTCCTACATTGTTTGCGTTTCATAATGGAATAAAAGTATCTCTCGGAGGCCAAACGCCATGTTTTTAAAAGACTTTACAACAAAATTGTTATTTGATTGAGGGTGTGTTTATATTGGCTTTCTGAAAGTTACTTTTTTATGTTTTAAAGGTTTTAGCATTTGAATATGCAGGACGTGGGAACGCTATCGGTTCGCTACTTTAGCTGTAGACGACAGCGAGACTATCACAAGGCACGGGGGGAAATAGTTTATTTATTTATTATAAAGAATCAACAACAGTAACATAAAATAAGAAGCTAAAAACATACATGCAAATACTTAAAATTATTTATGTCACTAATTATAAGTTGACTACAGCATTTATCAACATAAGATGTAATGCGGAAGACAATAAAAGTAGAAGAAAAAATTAAGAAGAAAATAAAATAAAACAATCGATAATGAACTTAAAAATTAAGGAAAAAAAATCCTGCAGAAATTAATTAAATAAAAAACTAATTTTAGATATAATTGAGCGATCTCCGATTTGTACAGACTAGTAAACGCTTTGGCAGTTTACGAATCCTCGTTTATTGGTCAAAGCAAGCATATTCAAAGGAGTGAAAACAGAACACGTGCAAAGAACGACCAACAGCGAATTTAAATACAAATAAGACTAGATTACTAAAATAAAAGTAGCTACCAGGAATCAAGGATAACAACTGATAATAAAACAATTAGACCAACAAGGAGGGTACACTAAAATTAATAAAATAATTTAAATAATAAGCTTGGATAATAACAATTCGCCGTATTATATGCAGTTTATCGGTGAGATTATATATGTGCCCAGGTAGCATGTGGTTACAGTATAAAAAATATAAGAGACAGTATGGAAACTACCTACATACGCTTGTACCGGCACACTTACACAAACATTCGCATCTACGGGACCCCTAAATTTTGTCGCGGTGCTGTCCATAAAGCACCTTTTAAAATCTCTTGTCGTATGTGTTCCGTTTTCGAGCGTTTGTAGGTAGTTTCCGTAGTGTTTCTCATAATTATACTGTGATGTGGTCGCCACCTGGGTGGCAAGTCTTTAGTAGTCGAATTTTGAACTCAACTAATTTCCAACTTTTACAGTGCCGTTTTTTTTTTCATTCGAATTATTGTAGTACACACATATCACGTTTACTGTAGGTAGGTGTGTCGCTATAAAAACAATCTCATCAAATATTAAATGACGACGTGGCTTAAGACAGTAAGGTGATAAAATTAGAGGAAAAGTGACTCTCAAGTTCAGTTATCGGATCACATCCCTATAATTGGCAACAAAATTTCAACTTCGTGGTAGTTAGATGGCCTTACCACCAAACATTTCATTATGATCCTTTGCATCACTGAAAGCTTGGGTTCATTACCGGATTTGAACTTGTGTCAATCGTTATCCACTGTATCTTCAATCTTACTAACTCACTTTTTCATATAGAACTTCTTTAACCCAAAATCCCTTTAATAATGAAAGTAAATAAGCAAAAATTCCAAAGACAAGTCAAGCAAATGGATTTATGGCACAAATAATCAGATTTTGGGTTTGTACGCTTTCTTTTAAATCTCTGAGTGACATGGCTATGACTGTATTTATTAGTAGATTGAAGAGACACACTGAATATGTTACTGGTTTCAGCAAGAACAAGTTGGCTTGGCCAGAGTAGTACCAGCCTCTCATAGAACACCGATGTGAAGTAACAGTGCTTGCATAGTTGCGTTTCATTCGGTCAATGACAGCACTGGAGGTCCACCTTCCCTCCCTACCTTCTCCTCTCTCCTCAACCTTTCCCTCATTGTTCCCAAACACAGGGTGGCAACGTACTTGTGACTCCCCTGGTGTTGCTAGTGTCTATGAACGGCGGTGATTACTTAACATCAGGTGACTCGGCTGCTCATTTGCCTCCTAGGGTATAAAAAAAGTAGTTTACTGTGCCTGTACAAATCGCATGTCGTTATAAGGTGGAAAATAAAAACTGAGTAGTATTTTGCAAACTACTGCAAGACCTTTATTAACTATCGAATGGACTGTTTTTCTTACACTCCAATAGAATTACTAGATGCAACTGGGTAACGTTATTTTCTAAATCTAGTTTTGTATAGAAACTGCAAGAAAATTGAAGTTATAAAGAGAGATTTTAGTCACGTAACAAATGCAGTATACATTTCACACCAGATTTAATAATAGCCTTGAGCGAGAACAGAGTGGCGCGACTGATCGCATCGTATACTCAATGTACCGCGGTTTAGAACGTAAACACAGTTTATACTTGACAACAGCGCAGTTGAGACGTTTAAATATAGCGATCATAGAACCGTCAGTATCATCTCTAAATTCAAGTACTCCATAATTTACTATCTTGCAATAAATACAAATTGACTTAAAATATTTCCAAATTAAAATAAATGAGTAATTTTATTTAGTAAAGAACCATAGTTCATTGTACAAGTGAAAGGATTTAAACCCTTTAACTTTGACTAACCTTCATTTTCTGATGCCTCTGTCCGGAGACGCTAGATCGCATCATTTCTAAAATATTTTACTTAATTTTTGATGAACCTATTATCGTACGTGGTATTTAAGTGTTTCACCTTCTTTCTATAGTGAACCATTCGCTTCTCCAATTACTAGACGATGACATTTAGTTTCTCTTATTATTTAATATTCATTACACAACTCTGCAGGATTTGATTAACTACGCAGTCAATTTTAGTGCTGGTTAGCCATTACTGTAATACAACCCTTAACTTCATGAAAACAAATGAGGAAACATACTCCTCGAATTAAGGCGCAGATACGTTTAATAAAAAGAATACAGTCCTTGCTATTATCCTCCGTTTTGATAGTGACTCAAGTGGTACAAAAGTTCAACCTTAAAATAATGTGCTGCTTATTAACCGACTTCAAAAAAAGGAGGAGGTTATCAATTCGACTGTATGTTTTTTTTTTATGTTTGTTACCTCATAACTTTGGACTGGCTGAACCGATTTTGAAGATTCTTTTTTTATTTGAAAGCTAGTGCTTCCCGTGTGGTCCCATTTTTTTTTGGTCCAGTTCTGTCAACGGCATCCAGTGCAAAACCGTATAAGTGTTAAATTTGCATTTGGTGTGTATACGACAAATAGACGAATAACTCAATATCATGCCAACCAATTTCGATGATTCCTTTTTTATTGTAAAGGGTGTTCTTCAAGGGTAGTTTGATGAGAGTTTGGTTAGGTTCTGATTATGGGATCCCTGACAAAGTAACACAACTTTCAAGAAACAAGTCTACTCCTTTCTTAAGGGCCGGCAACGCATCTGTGATTCCTCTCGTGTTGCAGGTACCCATGGGCGACGGTGATCACTTACCATCAGGTGACCCACATGTTATAGAAAAAAAAAATTATGTACACTAAAAATGGAAAAATAAAGTAAATTTTCAAAAAAAAGAATTAACCGACTTCAATATTAATCAGAGGCATAAAAATAAGGCACTGAAGACCGGAAAATAAATAGTTTATCAAATTAACCAAATTTAATGAAACATATGAATATGTGTGCTACCAAGAGATGCATTGGAAGTCGGTGCCTTTGTACCTAGATGTAGATGATATGATTTTCGGTTGGCACCGATTTCCAATACATCTCTTGGTAGCACACATATTCATATGTTTCATTAAATTTGGTTAATTTGATAAACTATTTATGTAATAAAATGTAACCTATAGTCTAGATAGTTTACGAACTAAATACTTACTCACGACACACTAATATTAATAGAAACTTTATAATAAATCATTTGCGGTTCAAGCTGATACGCCTATGGAACACACTTCCTTGTAATATTAAAAATTATCCCTAACTTTCTTTAAAAAAATATCTCCACCGGTATTATCTCTTGCTGTCCTACTAGTACTGGTTTATTGCGTTATTTCTTTTTGTTTAATCTATATTTTTTTTAGGATTCTCTGTGTGTATTTGTATTACCACCCAGTAATTTGAAAATTAAATGTCTCCGTAGGTTTGCCTAGAAGCGATCGTTCTGAGGGATAAGGCTACCTAAGAGTACACATATTGTAAACTGATGTCTAATTTTGTATATTTTCTACGTGTGTGCAATAAAGAGTTATTATTATTATTACTTATATACATATCTAAAATAGTCGGTTTATCAGATGGGGTATAAAAAAGAAGAGACGAAAAACAAACGACAGATCTAATGGTGAAGTCGCAAAGAGAGGTGTACTGAGAATAACATAGATTATTCTATAACGGACCACCTTAAATTGTGTTCGTTGACTACCTGTAATCTGAGTAAAGACTACTTAAATTATTGAAGATAACGTTATCTCTACCGAGTCATGTAGCTTCACAGTTTGGAGCACTTATCTAATGACGTGAAATGAGTTCTTACGATGACCAATAATTACGGCAGCCGCGTTGCCAACCGCAATGATAGTACACTATGTTTTGTAAAAATAGTTGATAAACTCCACATCCTTTATTAGATAAGCGTGGAAGATAACAATTCTATCTACCACGCATTTTACGTATAACATGCCCAATAAAAGTTCATAGTAATTCCGCAGCCATAACACTAAACTGAAATGACTTGTGAAATGTTAACATAACATTCCTTTTTTTATACCATTGGTGGCAAACGAACATGCTGGTCACTTGATGATAAGAGATCACAGCCACCCATGGATACCTGAGACACGAGAGGAATCACAGATGCGTTGCCGGCTCTTAAGAAAGGAGTAGGCTCGATTCTTGAATGATGGTAAATTGTAATGGTTGATTCCTACGATGTATAACTAAAGTATCTGTAAATGCTGTTCTCGGAAAGAGTTTCATTGTACTTGACAAAAATCTTCGCAGAATATTTATAATCATACCCTGAGTACAATATTAATCAGAAATATTGGATATATATACAAAATGAAATTGCTGCCCAAAAGTAAGCCCATACGGATCCCATCGTCTCTAATTACCATATTTATTATCTTTATTTATACCAAAAATACGGTAACCGCTATAGCTCCGTATGACGCGAGATAACCTACATAGATAATTGCATCGATAAAAGATAAACAAAAGACTGTATATAGAAAGGAATACCCGAAAACCTTGAGTGTCTATAGTTAACGACCTGTCCGTATTGCTCATTGGAGGCTGTCGTTGGCTATCAAACTTGTTTTAGACTACCTTGAGGAACTATATTTTAAGAGGACTAAAAAAAGTCACTTGTCATATTTGCGTTTTGAAGTAGTCAACTTAAATCATTCTAAATGCGTTTGCATTTCGTTGCATGCAAATTTGCATTGATTTCAGATTATTGTTGTCAGTTAATAATGTGGCAGTTGTTATATCTGGCGAATGATTCCACTCTTTTCTTTCTGATGATTTTCAGTTACTCTTCACTAGTTTTAGTATTGCTGTATTAAAATGACAGATCCCTACATCACATGTTTGCAGTACTGAGAAGCTGTAGCATCGTCTCTCAGATTTAACAGGTCGTAATCGCAGCAACTATTGGCGTTGTATTTTATATTTCTTAATTTAAAGATACGTTATTATACTTTGAGTATCACGTTTGCTTTTTCGGAATGACTACGTTGCGTTAGTTATATTATTATATGTTATTACTGCAACATTAATAACCGAAAATCGGAATTAATTGCAACTTATTTAGTACTAGCCTCTGTCCAAGACATCGTTCGCGTGGAATAGTTATTTTTGGCTTACTCTAACACGCAGCGGAAGCTCTCAAAAAAGATTAACCCCGATTTTGAAATATTCTTCATTAGTGCTCCGCTCCTATTGGTCTTAGTGTGATGATATATAAATATAGCCTTTCTCGCTAAATGAGCTATATAACACTGAAATAATTTTTCAAATCGGATCAGTAGTTCCTGAGATTACCCCCTACAACGTCACAAACTCACAACCTTAATTCTTTATAATATTAGTATAGATATACTCGTATGTTTATACTTTCATCTCCATGTTACTAGTTATCGGATTAATGAAACACACTAAATTTCATTTTTTGGGAAACACTGTCCCACACTTTTATGGTAGCTTGAATCAGGTGTTAAAATGTAAGTACATGATAATCCTTATTTAGGAGTCATAAGGTTGACAATCGCTCCGTTATCATTCAGGCTCACGTCATCCTTCAAACTGCTGGTTATCAGCCATTATCTTTATCAAGGCAATGACGCACGGATGTCAGAGACAAGCACTAATTTACATGTACTTATTTACCGTAGGCCTAGTCGGAGCTTAGTGCATTCTACCACCAATATAATTTAATGAATAAGACTGTTGTTATGCATCAATATTGTATATAAATTACCATATAACTATTTTATGTATTTTCACTTTAGAAATGAATATTGATATATTTTGGAAACGTTACGTAGTAATTGTTCTTAGATGATTTTATCTCTAATTTAAACCAAATATTCGTTTATTAATTGTTTATTTTAAAAATTTTCCTCATAAAAAATATCTTAATTATTATTTAAAAATTATCCTCATATATTTAAAGATCTTTGCAGTGTTTCCTCGAATAATTTAAATTGTTGTTTATTAAAAAAAATATATTTCCTCAATAAACTTATCAGAAATAAAGTTCTCAATAAAGTAAATAACTGTTTGAAATTCGATATGTCATACTTTGGTGTAATATTTACACACATAATTAGCCTGTATTAGTTTTAAAATTTGCTATCGTTTCCGAATTGCGACAGCAGAAATGGCTAAGAATCAGATTTCAAACGCCAAATTTATAATATTACTATGTAACATCAACGACCAAGCCTTAGTAAACTAATGGTAGTGATAACTCTGCATACGTTAAAGAAAATTAGTCCTGTGAAGCTGTGATGGCCCATCAGCCCAATAGCGCATAGTCGGTTCGACAAAGAAACAACACATAAATCTTCCTACGAGTAAATTTATAGAAAAGAGTAGCCGTTTAGAGACTTGCCGTGATTAGAAAGTAATTAACTATTATAAAACCTATAGTAGGTCATTTTATTCAACTTTGCTCTTACAAAATACGTAACGAGGAGGTAGATTCTCTCCATTCAGTACCTTTAACTGACTTTTGCAAATCAATGCTTTATTTACATAGCTTGAAGAAGACAAGATCTATAATATTTTACTTTAGCGTTTGTCAACAGATATATTCCAGTCGCTTATCTCTCACATATTTCTTGCATTCCGCACTGTATCGCATTTAAAAGAGTCAAGTATTAAAAATACAAAACTGAAAGTTAGACAAAGAGCCTTTTTCTAACTTAGACTTTGCTTCAATAAATACATTCTATCGCAATATTTATGATAAAAAATTCATTCTGGAGCTTATCTTTGTTGAATATGTCTCTTTTGCATTCGACTAACCTTGCTATTGTTGCTTTCTAAAACTGTGCTTCTTTTATGTAGGTTTAGTGTCAAAAATGTTAACTCATCTCTTATTAATGAAGTATAAATATAAAAATATAAAAAGCCTTGTATTTCATGGAAACAAATAAACACATGTTTTGTACATAGTTTGAGTTCATATCCTAACTTAACCTACTTATATTTATAATTTTTTAAAATGTGAGTACTAAAATATGGTTATATTTCCAGAACCCCTTCTCGGGTGAAGGCCTCCTCCAAGGATTCCCATTGTTCCCTATTTTGAGCTTTGTTTATGCAGTAGTGACCAGCTACCTTGACTATCTCGTCATGCCACCTCGTAAAAGGTCTACCTCTATGACGCTTACCCAAAGGACCGGTCCCTAGCGTCACCTTTTTCGTCCACCGCCCGTCTTGCAGTCGTGCCACATGTCCAGCCCACTTCCATTTGAGTTTTAAACAGTGTTTTAAGATGTCAGTCGCTTTGGTTATGTGTCTGGTTGTTGTGTGTCTTATTTTTTGTATTTTCCTAATGTTAAGCATACTTCGTTCCATACTACGTTGACATGAAGTTATCTTGCTCCTTATCTTTGAGCTGTACATCCATGTTTGACAGGCGAGACAAGCATGGTAAGAGGCATGAGGTCATGGCAAAACTGATTTGCCTGCCTAAGTATATAAATTTATCTGTATAATCGAGTGTGATGTTGTCTACTGTGATTGCTGTTTTCACTATGCTATTTGTCATCAGCATCGTTTTTGTTAAATTCCTCTAAGCCTACTTCTTTACTATATTTGTTTAGTGACTGTAGCATGAACTGAAGTTGAGCCCTCGATTCCGACACGAGAACTAAGTCGTCTGCAAAACGGAAATGGCTCAGGTGTTTCTCGTCGATGTTTAGTCCACATTTTTTCCAGTCCAATTTCTTTATTATATGTTCCAGAATAGCAATGAACAGTGTTGGGGACATTGGGTCACCCTGTCTCACGCCTCTCTTTATGGGAAACACTGGGCCGACTTTTTCCAATTTGCCTCTGCCTGAACTATTGCTGTAAATACTTTTGATAATTTGTATATATTCATCATTAACCCCCTGCTCCTCTAATGTGTTCCAGATACTTGAGTGTGATACGGTGTCAAATGCTTTTTTGTAGTCAGTGTATGCAGTGTATAAAGTTCTTTGCTTCTCTCGGTACTTTTCAATTAGTAAATTTAGAGTGTGGATGTGATCTATTGTAGAATTTTTTTTTCTAAAGCCTGCTTGTTCAATAGGCTGCTCGAGTTCTAATATAGCAATTATCCTTCAATTTATGAGAGAAGAGAAGATCTTGTATATACACGGCAACAAGCTTATTGGTCTGTAGTTGGCAATGCCGTTCGGAGCTCCTTTTTTATATATTAGTATAATGTTTGACTCAGACCATTGTATGGTATACCCATAGCTTGTTCTAGAATGCGATTGAACAGGTACGTTAGTGGTTCGCACAGTAAGGTACAGGCAGATTTTATAGCCTCGTTTGTAATAAGGTCTGAACCGGGAGTTTTTTCCATTTTTAGTTTATTTATTAATTCAGCCACATCGTTGTTTTTGAACGGTGATATTTTGTGTTCTGTCTTTTTTACGTCCTTAATGTTTATAACGTCTTTTATGTTATGATTGGTGCTCCCGTGGTTTTGTTCACTGTAGAGAGTTTTATAGAAATTTTTTGCTAGATTTATAATACTTTTGCGGTCGTTAAATAATTTTTCACCTTTTCCAGACATATTATCCAAGTTTTCTTTGTTCTTAGTTCTTTAAAAGATTTTTTTGTGCTTCCGGTATGCTTTAGATGTTTTTCTATAGTGTTTGTTCTATGTAATGCATATTTTATGCATTTGCTTATCAGTTTGTATAGCGCTGAGATTTCATTTTTTATCGATCTTGTTTTGTTTTTGATTTTTTGTAGCGCTTGTCTTCTTGTGATAAGTGCTGTAGTATTTTCTGATAAGATGTTATGTTTTCTGTTTGTGTTGGTGTTTGGTGTTCTAGCATTTAGAAGACTCTTTGTTATGATTTTCACTAATTTGTCGTAATATGTTTGTATTGAAGTGTCTTCTCGTATTAATGAAGTAAATAGATAATATTCTTTGTGTACACTAAAGACTTTTTAGAAGAGCCCTAACTAAAGAGTGAAAGACACGCATGCGGTTCGCGAGCCGCGGTTTGCCGACTCACATAGCTCGACGCCAATTATGTTTTAGCAATCCTATTTTAGAAGTTTTAAAATCTCTAACGAACTGTTCATTTAACAATTTTATTTAAGATTCCCACCTTTATAATCTGATAGTTAAACGTAATTTTAAAAATTGTAGTACTTAACGACATCTAAAAAAGGTTTGTTATATATAATAATTATGAATATATCGCAATTATATCATAATTAAACCCTCATAAATTAACTTTAATTCCTGTCACGTGATAATTCACCGCACAAATATCATTATCCGCCTGCTGATAGAAATCGATTTGTTAATAAATCGAAAACGTGTATGTAATTACTACGTCACTAACGATTATCATAGCGATAATCAAATTATTTTAATAAGTACAACAAATAATCCTCTGTCTACTTTAAAAACGTGTCTGACACATCACGCTAAGTGTTTTTTAAATAAAGCATCATATAGGCATGCCGTCCACTTCATTACATAATCAAGGTTTTCGGGCCAATTATAATGGGGTATTACTTATGAAGTGTGAATTGAAACTGCTCATATAACAGTATAATATGTTGACAACCCTAACACTCAACGAAAATTCCTGTTTACTCATAGGGATTCGAACCCGAATCGTTGAAACGCAGGGTCGGACACGCTAACTACCGAGCCAACATTACTCTAACACTTAAACACGGCATAGGCGTATAGATAGCTGACTAACTTCTGCCCGCCACTTCGTTCTGGTAGAATAGTTACTTTGGGCTAACGCTAACACGCAGCGGAAGCTCTCAAGAGGAAAAAACCGATTTTTACATATTCTTCATTGGTGCTCCGCTCCTATTGATTAGCGTGATGATATAGTCTATAACCGTCCTCGATATATGAGCTATTTAACATTAAAATAATTTTTGAAATCGGACCAAGTAGTTCCTGAGATTATCGCCCATAACGTCACAAACTTACAAACTTTGCCTCTTTATAATATTAGTATAGATACTCATAATTCCATTTATAAAACTCTTTATGAAAAGGAAGAATCTATTTTTTCGTGCTCTTTTTTTATATCTTCTATATTTATATATGACGGAAACACAATTCCTTTGAGGCTATGACCACATATTGCGCAATTTTTCATAGAAGGTTCTGAACTACTTATTTTTTAACTTCGATTGACCTTTTGCTATTATTTATGTCCAAAGAAGCAGGTAGAATCTCCTAGTGTTTTCATAAAATTACATGCAGTTTTATTATAATATCCTCACTATATATCATCAAGTATATATAAAAAACTCATAGTATTTTTACCGGTGACGTCATTACTATTAAAGTATATATATATTTATCAACCCACAAATCATCTTTATGCGACATTATTTTGCATTAATGGGAACATCTATTAAAATAGCGGCCACCTCTCTATCTAAACACGTGCGTTCTAAATGTTTTAGCGCGAAAAAGTATTATTTTATTCAATTGATATATATACACTCGTGTGTATGGAATATATTATAAATCTATAAATTGGTACTTATTTACATTTTATTACTTCAATAATAATTAAGCAGGAAACATTAGAATAGCTTATTCGTAATTCTTGATTTTTTTTTCGATCTGACTACGCTATTGACCCAGCAAGGTCTTCACAGATTCACCGAATTACTTAGGCGAGCGCTTAAGGCACTCAGCCGATTGAGTTCTTGAAATACTTCTGCGTTCATTTTCAATTATGTGCAGTCAGAGATGTAGCATGGAAGGGGTGGTGGGGTGAACGAACCGCGCACTTTTTGGGGGCGTTTAAATTTGCCAATAATAATAGTAATTTGGAATTCCGTTTAAGATTTAAACCAATTAATTTTCTATTTATACTGAGTCTACAATTTCGTCCAATTAAAATGAGCAAGGATTTTTTCCATTATTTAATCTGTGACTGAACCTTTCATTAAATGGGCGTAGACATCTTGCTTACTTTATCAACTGGTACTCTCCGTCTTTATTTCGTACTGGAATTATTTATAACAAAAAATTAAACCGCCGAAAAAACTGAAAAGCAAAAAATAATAAACCTTTTACTTTATTCATCTTAATAACTAAGTTCTTAAACTAATGTAAGTATACCTAAGAAATTTTAAGTCGGCGCCAATCAAGCAAATTAATTAATTACGTAAAGCGTGATGCGCGGCGGCGGCGCAGCGTGACACACCCCTTGCATGCCGAATGCTTACGAAGCAACCCGAACGGGCACACACGTTACCGCTGGAGATCTCACATTGTGTTTTTAATTTGATTTGTTTTTTTTGTGAATTTAAGTAATCTAATGATCTTTGTTCATTGGTTGTTTGGCGCCGACTCAAAATTTCTTAGGTATACTTACATTAGTTTAAGAACTTAGTTATTAAGATGAATAAAGTAAAAGGTTTATTATTTTTTGCTTTTCAGTTTTTTCGGCGGTTTAATTTTTTGTTAAAAAGTTTTTATTTTATAATTTTGTGTGGCTATGATCTTACTAATTACTACAAGCTTAATTTATTTGTAATACACAACTCAGAAGCTGAATTATAAATCATGCCCGGTTTTCTTACCCTTGGGGTTGCTATTTTCATGTTTACATGTATATGGGATCAACTTCTGGGTATACTCTTTCAAATCAAAAGATAATAATTTAATTCGGACTATTCTGTCTAAAGGTATGCGCGGTCATAGACATAATCAGTGCGTGAATAATCAATCATTGTCGATTTTCATACTATTAGGGTTGAAATTTTTTTCCCAAATTTAAATGGGACCAACTTCGGAGTATACCCTTTCCAATAAAAAAAAAGAATTATTAAAATCGGACTATACTGTAAGTGTAATACACAACTCAGAAGCTGAATTATAAATCATACCCCGTTTTCCTACCCTTGGGGTTGATTTTTTTATGTTTACATGTATATGGGACCTACTTCTGGGTATACTCTTTCAAATCAAAGGATAATAATTCAACTCGGACTATTCTGTCTAGAGATATGCGCGGTCATAGACATAATCAGTGCGTGAATAATCAATCATTCTTGATTTTCATACCCTTAGGGTTGAATTTTTTTTCCCAAATTTAAATGGGACCAACTTCGGAGTATACCCTTTCCAATAAAAAAAGAATTATTAAAATCGGACTATACTGTAAAAAGTTATGCGTGATCATACATAAAAAAAAAAAAAAAAATATACGCGACGAATTGAGAACCTCCTCCGTTTTTTTCGTCGGTTAAAAAGGAATATGTAAGGACGTACGCCGAATATCGAATCAGGCTGCATTATTCAATACAGTTGTCTATTTAAATTTGACGTATAACCATTTTTGATCATATTGCCACTTTATATCATAATATAATTAAAAAAAAAAGCTCAAATGAATATCGGCTGCTTAAAAAATCCGTCTAACCCCAGTTTGAATTCGAGTAACAACAATAAAAAATATATTTTTGTAGTTCGGTGAAGCTGTAAAGACCTTGCAAGGTAAACAGCGTAGTCAGTTCGAAAAAAAAAAACTTGCAATCTTAGTCAAGAGCAAGACTAAAAATTAGCCTACACATCATTATATTAATAGGCCCATTGTATATTAAGAGTATTAACATTTAAAAGTTCAAAATGAGGCATACATAATATCTGAAAGTGAAAAAGGGCTGACAAAAAGAAACAATAAGCGAATCTTTTCTTACCAATATCATATAATCAAACAAAATTTATCACGATTTAATTAATACTGGTAAAATAAATTATAGACCGTATGGCTACTCGATAGAGATGGTATATAGTCGCCTACGTTATTTATCGTGCAATATACTTAGTCGATATTTACAGTACCTTGTCTTGGAACGTCTAGACACGACCTTGATTAAATCTATGAGACTAACGTAAACAGAGCGATGTTTTTATCTACTAATTCTTGTGTATCTTTATAGTAATAATAAGAGCAGTACAACTAATATAAAATCTCTATAGTTTACGTCGGCGCATGTTCGCTACATGCGTTTGCGCTTATCAATCGACCTCCAGTCTTGAGCATACCGACGGCATGGTCACACCACGTTATATCTTTTTTACATTAATTAATAGCAACGTCGAAACTTTGAATTCGTGAGTAAACATACAACGGTTTCGTATTATTATAGAAATGTGTTAAACAGTGTATCGCGATTGTGCAGAAACGAAGAAATTAATTGTGTTTTTTTTTTATAAATAACCTATAGTAAAATTGTGTACAAGTGTTATTTTAGTATGGAAAGATTAAAATAAATAGGTAAAATATATTTAGCGACATATAAAATTGTACAACAAAGTCGTAATGATAAAAAATATTGAATTTGAAATGAAAAGAATATTTGATAAATGAAATATATTCGAAGCTGCTCAGTCAATTCGACGCTAAGTAATATAATTGGCAATTCACACGATGGATCTGCGAGCGAGGTGTCGTGCAAGCATTTTACATCCTGCTACTGTTTTGTTTACAACCGCATTGTATTGCAAAAGATAACGTACTCTGCTAACTCAATGAAATTTAACCGCGTGTGTATCGTAAAACTCTTTGGCAATGTACTTTTTAGTTATTCAGTTTTAATTTTTTGAGTGTCCTCTTTCATCGACATAATAAATTAAATTGAAGCGCATCACTATTCATTTCGTGCAGTGATTTAATTATTTCGACGATTAATGTGGAATTAACGTTCAAGCGATCAGTACAAATTGTCGTTATCATTATTAATCAATATTATCTCATAATTTCATAGATTTCGTTTTGTGTAGATAGTGGATGTTAAAGGCCAAATCAAGTTAAAAAGAACAATGTGACTGAATATTTTATTTCTAGTTGTGTTTATTTAAGTGAGAAAAGATTTGTTGACAATGGAAGTCGATACTGAGAGTTTAGCAGGTATGTACTGGCAATATTTGCTTATATCCAATATTATTTGTTAGTTCATGTTTTGTTCAAGATACAATATTGTACTGAAATGAGCATCAATTATCTTTTTAATTCAACACCTTCGCTTCAGTGTTTTCAAATGGAATACGACTCCAATTGTGTCAATTCTATGATTTTAGTCGTAAGGCTTTGTCTAAGTCCACCTGGCTGTTAATAGTCAGTATTTAATTTAGTATTTAAGTTCTTTTTGAAGTGATTATGGGTCATCGGTTAGCGTGTTTAGACACTGTCATTCGATGTAGGTTCAAATGTTCGTGAATGAGCCGAGGTTTTCGGTAAAAACACACATCGTAATGACGTCATATAATGACTTACGGCTGACGTAGGGTTTTTTCTAAACTCGCCTAGTTAATTATGATACTCAAATTGAAAATATGCCGCCATGCACCTGTTGGTGTGTTCCCAGAGCTGTCCTTGAGAGCCAGTCTCCTCTAGGGTTAGTGTGTTCACCATCTTAGAAAACAACGTCATTTAATATCCCATAAGATTGTGGGTATACGCAAAATCCTATAAAGTATAATTTTATTATATTCTCTGTACAATCCTATGGAATAAACTCATTAAGGTACCATTTTTTTATATCATAGGTAGCAAACGAACAGGTGGTTTACCTGATGTTAAGTGATCACTTTCGTCCATAGACATCAGTAACACCAGAGAAATTTGCAAGTGCGTTGCCAACCTGTGTTGGTGGGGAAGGGGAGGTGGGCCTCCGGCGCTCTCACTGACCGAATGAAACGCAACAATGCAACCATTGTCACTTCACTTCGGTATTCTGTGAGAGGGTGGTATTACCCCGGGCGAACCGACCCATTCATGAAGAAACCAGTTATAGCCTGAGTGTGTTGCCACCACCTATAATAGTAGCTATGTTAGTGATCTCACATGAGAGTTACAAAAATTGTTCGAATGTGGTACGTCACTTGATAAACTCATTTTCAGAATGCACTTTAATACAGGGTGGATAAATTATTACAGAATATCTCTCAATAATCTACCTAAATATTATGTCTCTACCTGCATACATACCTTTTCATTACGTAATATTCTGTGTTTGAATTTCAATTGCTCTTTTATTTATATCAACTTGGGAAAAGATACACTTGTGATATTTTTAAATTACCGAAGGTTATAAAATTTATTTCGTCTGGAACGACTGGAGGCATTATTATAGTACACTACAGCCAATGATATTACAATATTATATAACAGAAACTGACGTAGCAGTTGAAGCGTGATTGAAAGGCAAACATTCAAACAAATATACTTTTTGTAATCTCCATATATATAAAGCGTATTTTTTCTAGTTTTTTTTTTATATGAGAGCAGACAAACGAACAGGCGGGCCACCTGATGTTAAGTGATCATTACAGTTTTTTTTTAAATCATAGAAGGCAAGGCAACAGGCGGGTCACCTGATCTTAAGTGATTACCACCGTACATAGACACCAGCAATACCAGAGGGGTCGCAAGTGCGTTGCCAGCCTGTGTTGGTGGGGAAGGAGGGAGGAGAAAGGGGGAGGGAGGGAGGTAAGAGAAACTGTAGGTGAGCCTCCGGCACTCACACTGACCGACCAAAACGCAACAATGCAAGCACTGTTACTTCACATCGGCTTTCTGTGGGTCGTGTGGTAGTACCGGGGGCGAGCCGATCCATTCATGGTGAAACCAGTAATAGCTTCAGCGTGGCTCTACCACCTACCTCTATATAGCTATATAGTTCCTATATAACTTTGGCTTGCTTTGGCTTTGTAAAACGTTCTCTCTATCGTACAAAGTAATGATTGCGATAAACAAAGATAGCGCTGTACAAAACCGAACTTAGCTGATTGTCGCGGTCTTTTTCCCGACATGCCAAATCCAAAACCGGCTACTGTGCTTCTCTTGTGACAACGTAGATGGTGAGAGTTGAAAACTATTCTAATTACCTTATCCTATCTTAATTCTAGTTAAATATATCTATAATGTCGCTCATTTTAATATATCAGTTTGCTTCTGTATTATACTAACATTTTACAGCGACTTCGTCTGCATGTTTCCGCTTTGTTCAGGATGAAATGGAATGTTTATATCCTTTTCTAAGTCTCATGCTACCTCTATTTATTGTTTTCAGTTTGGAAGTTTAGTCGTAGAAAGATAATAAACTGACTGAAAATTAGTGTCGTAATACCAATCGTATTTACAAGAATTGAAGAAACTTATTAATAAATTTTAATTCTTATTTAAATAGGTCATGTTTAATTTATAGCTTTTCTTAGGAAACCAATTTTAGATTTATGGAATTAATTAGGCTTAGGTATTTATTTATTTGGACGTGGATATAGCAACAGTCAATAGTCTACAATAATAATAAAAAGCAGCAAACTAAACTAACAAATCTTGGTGACTTAATATTATGCTCATACAACACGTCAAAGGAATGAGTACTGAATCAAATTGCGATCACCCCTCTCTCCGTTTCCATTGCCAATTCCAAATGATCTTTTTGCGAAAACGAGTTTGGGGAAAAAAACTAAACCGAAGACCTAAAACACTTTGTCACATAGATAATTGACTTGACAGTCGCACTAAACAATCTTGTTTAATATCATGTTTTTTTTTTTTAAGATACATTGTGTTTTCATATTATGGCCAACTCAATACATTTTATTTAGAACAGAAAAGATTTTGAATATTGATATGGTCACTATAAGATGATGTAATAATTTAGGATAGAAGGTCTCTAAGTAGAGATTTAATAACGTAACCGACTTGATATTACATGGATCTCTCAACTTTTTACGGTAGAAGAACTGAGTTGCGAGACTTGGCTTTTTTACATGTTTTGTTTTTGATGGCATCAATATTACATATAAACAGTTTAATACTATACCACGCTCCGCTAGTCTGAGCTACCTGATGTAAGCCGCGCGAGCGTAATATGCTCGGTCACTCTTACTAACATGTCATCAAACGAAATTATAAGTTTATCTTCTGCGAAAATATACCGTTCGACGCACTTAAAGAAGTATTCACTTAAAAAAAATTAGATCTGCAGATCTTGAATACGCGTAATTACCACTAATTATAATTTAACATTTCGTACATATGAATATAAGCAATCTCTTATGGACAAACTCATAAAGGAAATTTCATAAACTCAACCCTACTCTGTATTCGCCGATTAAGTTAAAAAAACTTAACAAACGTTATCTGAAAACCTGACAAAAATGAAACCATAAGTATGCCAGCAAACTTACGAAGCGTGTAACTTGGTATCAGGTTCTTTAGGTGGTAGAACCACGCTGAAGCTTACTACCACCAGATCCACAGAAACACCGAAGCGAAGTAACAATGCCTGCATTGTTGCGTTTCGTTTGGTCAGTAAAAGCGCCAGAGGAATACCTCGGCTCCCCGCTCCTCTCCTCACTCCCCCATTCCCTCCCGAGCACAGGTTGGCAACGCATTGCTAGTGTCTATGGTATAAAAAACGAAAGTTCACTCAATTCTGTATATTCTTACGTACAAAATTCGTGATAAAAGCTCACGCAAAAATGATCTGATAAAAGCATTGTTAGCAGTACATATTGTGTTCGGTTATAACCGGTCGTACTTGTTATGAGGAAAAATCAATAATACACTGTTTACCCAAATAGATAATGTTGTCAGATAATTTTGTTTTTACCTACGCATGTTCCTAGCTACTGTACTATATAATATAATACTTGGAGAGGAAATATTAATGGGAACATTTAAATTACCCGATTAGGCCTCCCACGGCAGCGGCTCAAGCCTAGGTTCGATCCCTCGGTAGGGAACCCTTGAGTGCGTTGTTTGCGCGATACGGTTACACACAAATATACATCACTGCTACAACACTACACGATCACCCCCACACACGTGCACGGCTACACGCTTACACATGAAAGTGGAAGGGTTTACTTTTTTTCCCTTATCGAAATGAAAAACTCTCAATTTTCCGATAATAAATATATGGAGGAGTTGTTGAGGCGTGTATGCTTGGTACACATATACGTTTCAATAACTCATCCATATATGAATAGTAAGCTAGATTAGCTAAGATAGGTCGTGATTTTGCATGCAACAGTCAACAGCCAAGCCGAGGTGTGACGTGCAACTTTGAGCTGGTTGCCAAAATAAAATCGGCTAAGTGCCTTAAGCGCTCGCCTTAGTAGTCCGGTGAAGCTGTTAAGACCTTGCTGGGTCAATAGCGTAGTCATTTTGAGAAAAAAAAAAAAACATTTAAATTAGTGGATTAATATGTAGATTGCAAATAGTATAAAGTTTGATTTATGCTGTTTAATATTGTGGTATCTTGTTTCAATAATTTGGAAATAGGAAAGTACTTGAGGCCCAAAATATGTTCAACAAATTTACTTCTTTTGTCTAATAAATGTATAGTACGTGGGCGACCAAGCCTAGCTCGGTTCTTTAAAAAATATTTTTAAATTAAAATAAACTGTTAGGTTTACCTTATAAAATTAACATTTTACTACAAAAAAAAAATTAAAGAAATATATCTCTTTTGCTGTCACTCGGATTCGAACTGGGGTTACACGGATTTTCGGAGCAACAGATTTCCATCTGAGCTATTTTTGTTTTGACAGCTCTGGCGAAATTTTCCTTTATATAAACTCAATTTAAAAAGTTTTCATGTATTCATTCAATATAGCTAAATCGATTTATCGTCCCCGAAACCGTCTACATACTAAGTTTCACGGAAATAGATGACGCCGTTTCCGAGATCCTGAATATATAACAATATAAAAATATACAAAAATTGTACATTTAAGGGTATTAGATAGATAATGAGTTTTTTGATACTTTATATGTCCTATACATATACTAAGAATGTAAATCTAACGTGTCTGTACTTTTTACAAAACAAACAAACAAAACCTCCAGCTTTATATTCGTAGGGATTACTCGTCAAAGTTCAAATCAAAGTTAAACCGCAATGAGTCAATCAATTATATTAGCAAGTATTTGAAGTTTGCTCTGTTTGCGACATTGTAATATAATTATTAATGTTGTTGCCCTAAGAATTACCAATGAATCAGAATCCAGACTTTTACAATTTAATATTTATTAAACGGTAATCTAATAATTTAACCAAGTTCAGTAGTGAAAACTGGCTATGGTTAGATGTGAATACTATATAATTAATTTCTATAGAACAAATTATTTCGAGTTTCAGGGTACAGTCTCTAATAGGAATTGAATTGAATTTATGTTCATCTAACTTTTAGGGTAGTAAATGTCTTAGTTCTGTAAAGTATTTCCAACTAGTTTCGACTTTCACCGCTATCATTTACTACAAGACATCTAAAGTTATATTAAATCTTTCATTTGATGGCTTTTGTTAATTTATATTACCTTGCACCGAGAGAATAAATACTTAAGTAGAAATATGCATGGCTAATGTAAAAATTAGGTCACCAATAAAAAAAACAATACAGCATTTCAAACATTACTTAATTATACGACCTTAAAAACATGTTTGAATGACAGATAAACAGCCTGTGACTCGAAATATTTTCGTCTGTTGATAAATACGCACGTCGGTGCTGTCTGCCAAAATTAAATAGTAATTCAACACCATGACGCTTAATTCTGGCGCCTGCGGTGACAGATGGTGGTTTGATCTTCGGCGCTTCATTAAATTAAGCGTAAAAATAGTTGCATATCTTCAATTTTTTTTTCGAACTGACTACGCTAGTTTCCTATTAAGGCCTTAATTCATCGGACTACTAAGACGAGCGCTTAAGGCCGATTTTATTTTGACAGCTAGCTCAAGGCTACATGGCACACCTCGGCTTGAGTTTTTGCGTAGGCTATGCAAAAACGCGAATATAACTGAGCTAATCTAAGGTAAGCAATTCATACATATTCATACATATGGTATATAAGTTAGTGAAATATATGTGTACTAGGATACATACATATCTTCATGTTTTACCCAATGTCTTCACAAATACCTTCATAATATAGGTTTTATTATTTGATTGAATTGCATCTAACATTGAATGAACAAGCGGTCTAAGGTCACAAGCTAATGATAGAGGAGGGTTGGCTATTAATGACAACTATCGGAACACAATAAATTCTTGGAGATAGCTTTTCAACTTTAAAAGAGGCAACTATACAAGCAAGCGTTAGGCAAATCCTGACCATCATATTATGTCATCCATCGGCGAAGGAAAATATAATTGTGACTGCAGTTTATTTCATATTCGCTTCAAATTGTTGTTTAAATAAATTATTAATTAATGTGATTGAAAATTAATTAGTTATTCATGATACATATGGGATAGCGATTGTATATATTGTTAGCCTATTAATTTTTTGAAAGTTGTGATATACGGGTGAGGTATACCTTTTTCTTATTTTTTACGTGGGGAAGTCCTTTATGGATACCCTCGCGCCCGAGGGAAAGAGTAAGTCGTGTTAGACTCGCACGGATTAAAACCCGACGGTGTACGTCTACCGCTATAGTTGGGGCGACCCGAGATCCTACAGACTTCATACACACCGGCCGTCTCCTCCGTCCGCCGGACCTGTGCAATGGGAAAATTGATTCCCCGACCCATCTTCCATAGGTCTGGCAGGCTGAGGTATACCTTCTGTTGAGGTAAGGTAATGGTATAACACGGAACATCTAAGACATTTATATTTAATATTCTACTATTATACATACACAATTAGATATGGAATATAGAACAATTAAAAATACTATGATATCCTTTGATGTTAATTTCTTTAGGAATATTTGAATAAAGTAGTAATTTTATTTTTAATAAAAATAAAGATCCTACGAGGCTAAATGACGTCAAAACTACTGAACACATCTGCATAGGATTATGACCATTCGATAAGGAATTTATCATAGATGGTTCTAGGTATCTACTTTTGGTATTCCAATGAACCCTTTGTCATTATTGAAATGCCCAACTAAGCGGGCGGGAATCCGCTAAAACATATATAAACAAGAATTTCAGTTAGAAATAGACATGTTTCAATATGTGGTTTATGTGGCCGACTGCCAAATGTCACAACGCATCGCGCCGACATTGATTTGATGATGCTCTAGCAATTTATTCTACGAAAATAAACATTCGACGTCATATTTTTTTTTTCTTTATCGCATTATCTATTTGTAACACACTCGGATATATTTATTTTATGGACTAGCGATGTAACTGTCGCTAATATAATTTTTGCTACGAACAAATAGATGTTGAAATCATCTGTTCTGGCAAGATTTGCAGTTTATTCTGATCATGAATAACACACGCTCTTTTCAATATATGAATATCTCGTGACCCTCAAAAATAAACTTTTGGAATACGTCTCAGAAATCTTACTCCACAATCGATATTTAAAGTAATATAGTTGTTAAAAATCAGGTTAACTCAATGAAAACATTTGTATAATTTTAGTAGATAATATTGTTTTTTTTTTTTTTGGAAAGCAATTGTAAAGCAAAAAGTCAGTCGTTATAAAGCCTCCGTCGCTAACCCACGTTTACTTTTCCAAATAATAAATCTTGATTAGTAGTTTATAAATTGGAGTATTATTTTCTACACCCTACACTAACACACGCCAAACACTAAACAATCTTCTAATCATTACTGCCATTTCCGAGTAGTAAATTTTACAGGTTTTTAGTGATCATTCCAATTTTTTAACATAATGGTAGCTCCCTTGTTAGAACTCTCCATGGAGTTTTATGGCATCTCAGTATTCATCCTCCACGGTATTATATCCCATCCACTTCACTTGTACACAATAACCGAACTATATTGCTTAAAATATTATCAAAGTTACAAAATGTATAGTTAAATAACACAAGATTATGAATAAAATATAAATTATATAAAAATATGACCGACTAATATACCTCCAAAACTCCTAATATAAGTTAACATGGATTTTTATTACTATAAAGAATAATATGACCAAGTTCTTAATATAATTGATTCTTGGTTTTTGGTAACAACAATAATCATTATTACAAATCTCTTACAAGCAATGATATTAGATATATTTCTAATATCATTGCTTACAAGAGTAACAAATTATAAAGAATATAAAGGTCTCTGTATATTACGGCAACTAATAATGTAATGTATTGTTCCTAGGCAATTTATAACAAACTAGCCCCAGCCCGCGACTTAGTCTGCGTGGAATAGTTACTTTGGGCTAATGCTAACACGCAGCGGAAACTCTCAAGAGGAAAAACAACGATTTTGTAGCATTCCTCATTGGTGCCACGCTCCTATCCTAGCGTAACGATATATAGCCTATAACTTTCCTCGATAAATGAGCTATACAACTCTGAAAAAAATTTTCAAATCGGATCAGGAACTCCTGGCATTATTCCATACAAAGTCAAAAACTTTACCTCTTTATAATATTAGCATAAATTATTGGGAATACGATTATTTTGCTCTTCATTATCTGTTATTGTTATTGACAATGACAACTGTCAGACGGTGTTACTATAACGTTGGAAAAAGTATGCATTATGCAACAACCAACATCTATGAAAGACGAAGCACTTCTCTTTTTTCTCTAGCTCAAAGTTACAATACGAACAATTAATATTCTTTTAATTTCCGAGTCGTTATTACAAATTATAATACGATACAAAATAGCAATAGCAGGATAACTAACAACAATTTATTACATCGATAGTTGTAAAATAATTAATATGAGATCCATTATTGGTATACATTAGCATTTAGTATACTTTCTTATACTAGAAGTACCTGGGCGACCGAGCCTAGCTCGGCTCTTTAAAAATATTTTTAAATTAAAATAAACTGTTGAGTTTGCCTTATAAAATTAACATTTTTTTGCAAAAATAAAAAAAATATCTCTTCTGCTGTCACTCGGATTCGAACTGGAATTACACGGATTTTCGAAGCAACCTATTTCCATCTGAGCTATTTTTGTTTTGACAGCGCCTGCAAAATTTAGCTTTATATTCTAGCTATATTTTCTCATTGCCTGAAAACCCAGTTAAAAAAGTTTTCTATAAATAAAATCTAGCTAGATCGATTTATCGTCCCCGAAACTACCTACATACTAAGTTTCACGGAAATAGATGACGCACGAATAAGATATACCCTTATATTTATACAAATGACATGAATCCATCTCTCGTTTTAATTTAAAGTAGTACATATCTTACTGAACAAATTCAAATTTACATACAATTTTGTGATAGTACAGAAAAAGGAAAAAAACAAAAACATTGACGTGATAAATAGCTCCAGAATTACAAACCGTTAAGTATGTTTTCTTTCGAAAGTATTCTTAAATATATATCTATGTATATGTGCGTGTGTGTTTAAAAATGATTTGTGAAAAAATACGAGCGCATGCTCTTGAATAAAATAACTTCAATCTAAATAAAACAGCTAAAATTAAAAATGTATTCGAGTACTAATCAGTTTGAAGTGTGTGAAGTGGTTGGTATATTTATGATCGTATATTGCATATTTATTTGAATATGTGTGTGTATGTGCAATTAAGCATTTTTTTGATTAACAATTAACATCAGTCATCTATACTTCTATATGATAATATTATAAAGAGGTAAAGTTTTTGGGTTTTTCACGTTTTGACGTTGTAGGGGGTAATCTCGGGAACTACTGGTCCGATTTGAATAATTCTTTCAACAATATATAACTCATTTATCGAGGATGGTTATAGGCTATATATTATTACGCTAAGAGTAATAGGAGCAGTGCACCAAAGAAAAATGTTTGAAAATCATGATTTTTTTCCTCTTGTGAGCTTCCGCTGCGTGTTAGCGTTAGTTGTATCTATTCCACGCGAGCGAAGTCGCGGGCAGAGGCTAGTGAATTATAAACCTTAACTATATATACTAACGTTTCATCAGGACATTAGTATGAAATGTATAACTGAAATACAGTTAACTTCTGTAATAAGACAGCGTGAAAGCTATTGTAATTCCGTTTTGTTATCTATACATCTAATAAGAATCTAACTCTAATATGTCTGTACTTTTCGATTTTCATGAAAAAAAAATTTGGGTGTCTTGAAATAAGTAATAGAATAAATATATGTCATCATTTTGTATGAACACGTATCACTGATAAAGTACTGGGATCACAATAAAACTCAAAAATTAAAGCATATCCTCGAGATTTACTTAGTCTTTGTTTCATTAAAATCGGTCCATTCTATCAAAATTTATTGTAATTTTAATGACGACGCGGCGTAAGTACGAGAGAAAAGTACATTTTTAAGTAAATGAAGTTAATACATTTAGATGACTTTACATAAGGTTCCACCAAGTCACGGGCACATATATTACTGAAATAAAAACATGCCACCGTGCGTTGTACGGGTATTATTAAAAAAAAAAAAAACAAAATCAACCTTTTGAAATTTAAGTTTAAAGAACGTAGTTTCTTATCATTGAAAAAAAAAATCGCAGACGGAATAATATTATGAGAGAATACATACAAAAAACTTTACTTCTAACAATAGTACATATATCTCTAACGGTTTATGCATTACCGTCTATATTTATGTCTTCTCCTAAAGTAAAAACTTTTGCAGAACGATTTAACTGCGATACGAAACACTTATTTGGGCTTAGTGTATGATTTGAAACAATGTTATATGTAGTAAAATAATGTATGACTACGCAACTACCATACGTTATAATATTAATTGTATACTTTGCTGTTATGTTTGTTTTATTTCGAGGGCGTAACGTATTAGTATCAAGGGAATATACGTGTAACTTATCAATTTCTTAAATATATTTCTTTCTTTCTATTTATAGAATACTCTTTATATTAAGCTGTTATAGGTGAATGTAGCGCCTTCAAATACCACGTTCAAATTCCACAAGGAACCAATATCTGTACTATTGAATAAAATCTAAAAAAAGGTATTAAGATGGAGCATTCGTTTAAAATCTATTATTCAGAATGCATGTATTGTGGAATATATAAAATCTGATATTCCACCGAAGCTCAGTATTGATAATTTTGGCCGCATTAACACTGAACATGTAGAGTAACATAGATGCGTATTAACTATAATTATATAGCAGTAAAACAACTACAACAAAACAAAACCAGTATCTTCTACCCGCGACTTTGTTAGCTTTTTTTCTCGAAATGACTACGCTATTGACCTAGCAAGGTCTTAAGAGCTTCACCAGACTAGAGAACTTCGTCCGCGTGGAATTGTTACTTTGGGCTAACGCTAACTTTAATTCGCGACTTCGTTTACATAGAAATAATACCGTACATTAACCCTGATTTTGAAACATTCTTCATTGGTGCTCCGTTACTATTAGTTTTAGCGTAATGATATATAGCCTTCCTCGATAAGTGAGCTATCTAACACTGAAGGAATTTTTCAAATCGGACCGGTAGTTTCTGAGATTAGCACGTTCAACCAAACAAACCCTCCAACTTTATCATATTAGTAGAGTAGTAAAGATTTTGAGAGCGAGTAGTCCGGTGAAGCTGTTAAGACCTTGCTAGGTCAATAAAGAAGTCAGATTGAGAAAAAAAAATTTTTTTTGTGAGCGTGTTCGAACAACACGGTGGTGGACGTAAATTCGAATCCTTGCAACTATTTCGGAGCGTTCGGTGAAGGAGAACATCGTAATGAAACCGTAACATGATGGTTAAGCCATATGGCTTTTTCTTAGTTCGCCTGTTCAGTTACCACCTTCACGGTTGTACATTTAGAAGGTGGTAGAGCTACGCTGAAACTATAACTGGTTTCAGCATGAATGGGTCGACTCGCCGCTGATACTACCACCCGACAGACAGAAACACCGACGTGACGTAATAGTGCTTGTATTGTTGCATCTCGTCCCTTCAATAAGAGCGTCGGAGAACCACCCACTCCATTTCCCTTTCCTCCCCCCCTTTATCCTTCTACCGCTCTCTTTCCCACCAACACTTTATGTGTTGTGGTGTATTTATAGATGTATGTTTCGTGTTAGCCCGATTGGATCAATAAAAGTCCGTATTTCCGAATAATCAGTTTATATTAATTTCACCAGTCAAGGATATTACTAATTACACATAACTACGGATTTACCCAACACACGTACGCTTGCCTATACGGCTACAACCGGGCTCGTTACACATGTACATTTTATATTGCAACGGGAAACGATGCCTGGACTTTGTCCCTTACATACCTATAGCGTGCACTCTATAGATTTGCAAGTGTGTCCCTACAAACACAGGCCGACAACGCACTTGTGGCTCATGTTCGTTTGCCACCTATTATATAAAAAAAATATTGTCTCCAAATACCAGTTACTGTGTTCCAGTAGCCCCACTTGAGAGCCAGTTCCTCCTAGCTTTAGCGTGTTTACCATCTTAGAGCCTATCGTCATCATATGAGATTGTGTTTAAGTTTTAGAACAAACTTAGCTAAAGTTCTATTTGTTGATTATTAGTATTTGTTTTGATATTATGATTTTATACGTTAAATGTGACCATGAGCTACCACACGATGGAAGGGTGTCACCCTTTAAACATTCACCTGGTATATTTACCAAAGTCTCCTTGTAGACAGAGAATAATATTCAAATGGAAAATCAGATCTACTTTTCAATAAATCTACAATGCAAGAATTAACCCAGTGGTTTGTCCAATTCACAGAATTTCGAAAGCGAAACTATCGTCATAGCTAAATCGATGTGTGGATTTTCTTAACTGGGTCGTCATTTGAAACCTATCAAAACTTAGAACTTAACTTAGTTCTCGTTTCATAACTAGATTGGTCTCGTTTAGAAACTAAACTTTAATTGAATTAAGTTTACGTCTTTCACCTTGAAAATGTTGTCGACGAGAAATCTTAGAACATCTTCATTCACGTTTATTCTAATTATATTGTAATAAATTAAATCAACTGGGTGCCTTAGGCGCTCGCCTTAGTAGTCTGGTGAAGCTGTTAAGACCTTGCTAGGTCAATAGCGTAGTCAGTTCGAGAAAAAAAAAAGTAATAAATTGTTAGGGTCAAACTCATAACGAGCTTTTTAAAGGCCGGTAACGCACTTGTGACTCCCCAGGTGTTGCAAGTGTCTATGGACGGCGTCTCCGCCGGTGTCACTTACCATCGGGTGACCCGTCTGTTCGTTTACCCCCTATAATATAAGAAAAAAAGAGCTATAAAAACATTCAAACAATGATAGGATGTGTTACTTTTTAATGGAATTATGAATGTTATCAAACTTAATCTGATATCAGTGACTGGAAAGGCGACCTCTTAAGTCTACGTTAAAAGTCGATCAGAAGCAGTTACCGGAGCATACAAGTAGACAGACTAACATAATTTGTTGTATAAACTAACTAAACAGGTAAATTCTGTGAGTGGTAGAGCCATGCTGATACTATAACTGGTTTCAGCATGAATGGGACGGCTCGTCCGGATTAGTACCATCCGACCCACAGAAAACCGACATGAAGCAACAATACTTGCAATGTTGCGTTTCGTTCGGTCAGTTCGAGCGTCGGAGGCCCATCTCCCTCCTTCTCCCTTTCCTCTCCGCCCTTCCCCACCAACACAGGCTGGCAATGCACTTGCAACTCCTCTGGTGTTGCTAGTGTTTTTGGACGGTGGTGATTACTTAATATCAGGTAGCCCACCTGCTCGTCTGACTCCTATGATATAAAATTTTTAGGGTGTAGGGGTGTCAAATAACATCATAAGACTTGAGACACCCAAGCCAACCTCACCTGCTCGTGGTGCACCCTGCTGAATAACGAACGAGGCAATGGCGATAGCGGGGTGGTAGGGTTTTACAGCCCGAATGGGTCGCAACCACCCTGTATATGGCGAAAAAGCCCGTCATAGTGATTCGCTTCTGCGCGTCGCGTTTCGGGATCAGCCTGTGCATATCCATCTTTTTGCAGGCCGGCATGATAGTGGCGACCGGCGATTGATAGTGTGTCAATCGGTGGTCGCTATTATTTTTGGATTGCGCTGTGCTTACCATCAGGCATAGCGCAGTCATTTTGCTGTGCTACAATAAAAAAAAATCTTAATAACGTTCAGCTATCGTCCAAATACGTGATTATCAAAAGTCTATAGTTCTATACATATATTTATTAAGTTCTAAATGTTATATTTGTAAGGAATTTATCTTAAAATATTTATTCTTTTAACCGCAAGTTTAAAGATACAGTAAGTATTCTTTCAGAACTTTGTGCTATTTACTTAAAAGTTAGGACGGATATAGCGGAACACTTTGTGAATACTCTCAAAGAACAGAATTTAAAACGCTATACCGTAAAATTACTTTTAACTTAAGTAAGACTTTCTTATACATTCATAGAATACGAAAATTGTTTATTCATAGCATTTTATATATATAATGTTTTTTTTTTTTCGAACTGACTACGCTATTGGCCTTGCAAGGCCTTTACAGCTTTACCGGACTACTAAAGTGAGCGCTTAAGGTACTCAGCCGATTTTATTTGGGCAACTAGCTCAAGGGTGCACGACACATCTCGGCTTGGTTGTTGCCTGTTACATGCAAATCGTGACTTAGCTGAGCTAACCTAGGCAAAACCCCGTCGGTGTTCTTCTTGCACAATTTAGCTGGGTGGGCAGGAACAGCTTCTGACCCTCCCTGATGAAATAATGGGAGGCACACTGAACAGTAATGCGCTTTAACCACGTGGACCTGTGTTAGCTAACCTTGGCTAAGCTAACTATTCATATATGTATGAGTTGTTAAAATATATATGTGTACCAAGCATACATATTTCAACAACTTTTACATTTATTTCTGATCGGTATATAAGAATGTATATAATATAATATATAATATAATTTGTAATAAAGGATAAATGCAAGGTGGATGAAATGGCGAGAGTTGTTTGTGGTAGCTTGTGTTGTGAGTTGTGACACACGAATGCCTTCAAAACTCATGTCAAGCATCTGAGTGCTGGGAAAGAGACGGATGAGAGCAAATTACGTGGCAGAGATGTGTATGTTAAGGTGGATGTGTGTTGTGACTAGAATGGATAAGATCGAGAATGAGTATATCAGAGGAACTTTGAAAATAGCATCAGTGATAGATAAGTTGAGGAGTAACAGGTTAGCATGGTATGGGTATATCTTGAGGAGAGATGAATATCATGTTACTAGAAAAAGTATGTATGATAGTAGACGGATATAAGATTAGAGGAACACTGAAAGAGGTATGGATGGACTATATGAAAAAAGATATGTGTGTAACAGGTGTGAATATTGATATGACATCTGAGAGGGTAGAGTGGAAAAGGAACGCGCGTTGTGCCGACCCTACGTAGGTGAGATAAAGGTAAGAGACGATGAAGAATGTAACGTTATATATTATATATTTTTACTAAAAGTCACGATACGGTATAATAAACATTGTAGTGGACATGTGAATCATCACACCAAATCAATACAGTCCAAAAAGCTTGTTTTTTATTATCTCAACTAAATATAAATAAACAGACGAACAAGATACGGAATCATTAAAAAGGAATTCGACGTAAATAAATGTTCACGCGGTTAAAAATACATTATTTAAATTTACCGTAACCACAAAAATAAAACACACTCGCGATACGTTTTCGTGTTTACGTATAGTAAATATAATCATTTACCAGTTCTGGATATGTTCAAATAACATTATCTATAGTATAACAAGCCTTGCGTACACTATAGGCTGAATATTCGATTTACCGTACGTGAACTGAACAAATAAATATTGCAAATGAAACTGATATTTCACGACATTTTTCGAACTGTTATTTGGATAGAAGTCTTTTCTGAAGGGTTTCTGAAATCTGAAGAATTCTTAGGTACACGCCATCAAACACCAAGCAAATATTGCGCTCATCTTAACAGTCGAACGTTATCTAACTAGGACAATAAGATTGGTGCATCTTGATTACATTTTTGTTTTCAGATAATTCTATTGGTTTCATTTCTCGATCACATAAATCATCGTTGTCGGAGCTCGGGAAACTATAGTATTATGGCTAATATAGATGTTTCATAAATTTTGATTAAGGAATCGTAAAAAAAATAAACGGTCAACTAAATATTTATAGTTATATAAAATGCAACAGTTCTGTCTGATGAATAATATAATCATAAAAAAAGCATACTGATTGAGAGCATAAACGGTGTTATTACAAAAAAGTTAAATATGTATCGAATATTTGATTGAAGAAGGCGTTTACTTTGCGGAAATCCATCATTGAATACTAAAGTGAATGATACTTTGCACTTCCGTCTGGAATTGAGAGATAAGTATCGAATACTTACTTTAAAAAGGTTACGTTTTAAATTCACCGCGCTCGATGAATGTTCGCCATCTTGTTCTTTTGTCTCGCTTTGGTTAGGTTAGGTTAGACTTGCTAAAAAAGGATAACACGAACTTGTCTCGGGCGAGCGCGTTGTATTTAACGAAACCTTTTTAAAGCAAGTATTCAATACGTATTTAACTTTTTGTAATAACACTGAAAACGTATAACCTAATAAAGTATCACATTGATACAACTCACACTGTTATTTCTATTGAAAAATTAAATTATGTTACATTGGATATTAATAAAAATTTTAAAAAGAACAAAAATGAATCAGGAATAAATTAAATTGAATTCATTTATTCAAATTATAACTAAACTATGAATACGAAAACAAGGTAGGAAATATAATCAAGAATATTTAAATGTATTTTACTGAATGTGTTTAAATAGTCAATTAAATTGTTAATAGTTATAGTTCAATAGTTTATTTGCCTGTGACAAGGTTAGTTTTATGTTTATTGAAATAATACGCGAATATCGATTCCTTGGCTGAGCTCCATCCAGTCGTTGAACTTGCCCAAAATAATACATCTTAAAATAAATAATATTCTTATTTATAGAGCAAATACGCTTTGAGTTTTAAACATGTCTAATAAATATACATTGACAATGAAATAATTGATTATTATTACCATTTATTTGTTTATTATTATTTGTTTGGCATTAAGAGTTGCACGAGCAACGTCTCAGGTACTAAATCATAAAATTTAATTTATGGAGTTATAATTAGCTGCATGTAATCACATTTTATTTTATTTGTTCACTGCCAATAAAAATTGATGTGAGCAGTGGTTTCTCCTACTGTTTGCTATAGGACTCGGTATGTCTTCTTTCCATTCGGTTACTGCGAAGTTTACAGTGAAACGTTGTGTGTAGAAGTTTATTTAACTTACGAAAGATATTAACTCACTATTTAAAGAAAAAATTGAGCCGTCACGGAACGCCTAGTAGATATGATCAAAATTGTTTTGTATAAGTTATATGCATAAAAGAACGCATTACGACAGAATTCAGTTATGGAATAATGAAAAGATAGAGCTAAAAAAACTTACAAATTAGTTCCATAACATAATGACTCTTTATTTATTCTATTAAATACTATTCGTTTTTATTAAATACAAAATACAGAAATTCAACTAGGCGCTGGCGCGGTGTCTTTTGCGTTTTGTTTGGCGACATTTATCAAAGGGCGCTAGGTTGTCGGCGCGTGCCACGTAACACTAGTAGAACAAGTGACCTACAAGATAGGGTTGCAAATATTTTTGAGTACTACGTTAATAGTGCAAATTCGTGTTTTGCGTCGCCACGCCAACAATCAGGTTTACCCTCCGCCTATAGATGTTTCATATCAAAAACTGTTCAAAAATAGTGTTTAAATTTTTTCTACAAATCAGATGCAAAATTGCAAATATTCTATGCAATAGTTTCTATAGTGATATTATTTAAGTATACTGCGAGGCTTAGATAGGTATATTTTAAATTCTTGGTGGGTACCAATTGCCCAGGGTATATGGGTGAGCTGCAGAACAACCTGCGTGCTATTATTATTAAAGACACAATATATGCATAGGTTGGACAAAGTAAGCCGAAGGAGGGCGCCATCTTCAAAATTTGAGAAAAGCAAACTTTAACTGTATCTGTAATAATTAGATTAGTGTCTTCAATACCTACCGTGCTGGCCTACGGAGCCACAGTTTTACGGTAAACCTTGGTAAACCTTATCTTGGCACGAACTAAAAAGTTCGCAACATCCTATCTTTGCCGAACCGCGAAGCTGTGGAACAATCTCCCGGCTAGTGTGTTCCCTCCTTCCTATAATATGGGGTCCTTCAAACATAACTTGAAGAGGCATTTACGCAGGCCGGCATGACAGCGGTGACTGACGAAGGATGTAGTAACGTAGTCGCCGCTGTTTTTGGATTGCACTGTGCTTACCATCAGGCATAAAGCAGTCACTTTGCAGTGCTACTATAAAAAATGCTTTTTGTTGCTTTATCATATTTTACAGCGTCGCATAATTTATTTTCTTTGTTCAAAATGGCATAAGATTTAAGTAATTTTGTTCAATCATTTTACAACGCAAATTTTCCTTTTACATGTGTTTCTTCTTCAATATCTGTAACGCCATCTACAAGATATCGTAATTATGACCTATCGACAATATTATTGATAAATATGACCCTATCATTCTTCGTGATATACAGCCTCGAAAATACTTATGATTTAATACAGTTACCATTTGTGACGGCACCCCGTGAGATGATGAATGATAATGAACAGGACGAGTACGAGTACCTATTATAGTCATATATCTACTTCTACTATGTAAAATAGTATATATAAAAAATTCAAAGGATAATAAACATGTAAACAGAAAATGTAAATATTATTCGTCGTGATGTTTGTTATTACACAGAAAATCCATTTCCGTTACACGCTCGACAAGCGGATGCGCTCAAATTGTCCGCATTTTGTAAAAGGTCTCTCGGTTCTGAAATGGGGACAATATTATTTTTATTCTGTTGAATCAACCCTTTTAGGATCTAAATATGGAAAAATCATTATTCTATATATATTTACCGCTGTGGGTCATGATAATTTCGTTTTCCGTTAAAGGAAATTTATTTGTGCTCACAAAGATAGAGAAAGAATGGACAAGTTCATTGTTACAAGCTGTGATTATAGTCCATTTGTAGATTCCTTTCTTTTGTTTCTCTTCCTACTCGCTTCATTTTTCAAAATAGAATCGTTCTATGTCTGCGTTCATTCTTTTTTTAAACTTAAGGATGCCAAAGTTGCCGAAACTTGGTTTGAAAAGTTACTTTGCACGCAAGATCGCGTACAGTTGTCCTCGGTCGCCCTCTCTCATGGTTACATACTTAATAAAAGGCAAGGAAGAAATCTTTGAAACGCCATTAAAAATTGTAGGCAAAACTTAAAAGGAAGGATGTATATGTGCGTTATTTTGAGAACTTTATTGTTTCTTTACTACAACAGTCCAAGAGAGAAGATTTATATGCATATTTTCCCGCGCATCGATAAATTATCACGCTACCTTTATCGTTGGTTATGTTCGTGACGCCTTGAAAAAAGTCCAGAATGTTCCAGATATTTTTAGAGTGTTCGATAGCATTTTGTATATCAAAAGCATTGTATATCAAAAACAAAGGATATCATCAGCCCAGGGTGCCGCAGCTCTTTTAAAAAGTATGAATGCACCTATAGATTCAAAATTCAAATTCTTATCTATTAGTGCAGGTGAAATAATAAGGACTTTCAAGCAATTAAATTTAAAACACACCGAAGACATAGGGGGTGTATCGGTAACAGTAGTACAGTCTTTAATTGTTACTATTTCACCACATTTGGCTAACATATTTAACCAGTGTATAGCAAAAGGAACTTTCCCCAATTTAATGAAAATAAGCAAAGTAGTTCCTTTGTTTAAATCAGGCTGCAGAAGTAGTCTTGGGAATTATAGACCTATTTCTGTACTTCCGTCGTTAAGTAAAGTTTTTGAAAAGATTATGCTCAACCAATTAGTGGACTATTTCAATGTGCATAAGTTTCTGGATGGTCGACAGTTTGGTTTTACGAAATCGAAATCTACTACTGACCCTGGAGCAACGCTCATAAGCTACATATTGAGTGCCTGGGAGGATTCGCATGATGCAGTTGGTGTGTTCTGCGATTTGTCTAAGGCCTTTGATTGCGTTGACCATAGTACACTTATTCTAAAATTAAAACATTATGGTATTTGTGGAACTTCTCTCGACCTTCTAGTCTCTTATTTAAAAGATCGTTGTCAGAAAGTTAGTATACAAGGGGTAACTTCTGCAGGATCCTTTGTGCGAATTGGCGTCCCTTAGGGCTCTATACTGGGGCCGTTCTTGTTCTTAATTTACATAAATGATCTGCCGCTAATGGTCAATAACTGTGCTGACATGGTGCTTTTTGCAGACGATACTTCAATTATATTTAAAGTGAAAAGGACAGATTCAGAGGTTAGGCGTGTAAATAATACTCTAAATGAAATTTCTCATGCATTAAATAACTTAGTGCTAAATACAGGCAAAACAAAATGTATAAGATTTGTTTTGCCTAATGTTCCACGAGTTGATAGCAGCATCAGGATTGAGGGGAATTTTGTAGAGTTAGTTGATAATACTGTATTCTTGGGTATCACACTGGATTTAAAATTACAATGGGGTCCTCAAATTAAACAATTGGCAAACAAATTAAGTTCTGCTGCATTTGTAGTAAGTAAAATTCGCCAGCTAACTGATATTGCCACTGCTTGGTTAGTCTACTTCGTCTACTTGCATAGCTTAATGTTTTATGGCATTCTGTTGTGGGGGACAGCATCTGAGGTAGACACCATATTTTTATTACAAAAACGAGCAGTTAGAGCAATTTACAATATGGGACCTCGTGAATCCTTAAAGACTAAGTACAAGGAATTTGTTATCTTAACTCTGCCTTCCCAATACATTCTTGATAATTTAATGTATGTCCGAAAGAACCTTGATAAGCTGGATTTTGTAAAAGGTCGGCATAGTCTAAATACTAAGAACCGTGACAAACTGGTTATCCCATGTTTTAGACTTAGTAAAACGAGTAATAGTTTTTTGGGAAATAGTGTGCGGTTCTATAACAAAATTCCAAAGGATATTACCGATTTGCCTGATTGTGAATTTAAGCGCCATGTCAAGCGGGTTTTGGTCTCAAAAGGCTATTATAGAGTGGATCAATATGTGAACGATAGTGATGTCTGGCATTGACTCATCTCTGTGAATCCATTAATTTTTTTTTCCATTAAAAGTTTCTGTCATGTATGTAATATAGTCTAAATATTATATATATTAAAAAGATAAACCAGATCGAGTTTCTTGCCGGTTCTTCTCGATGACTGGGTTGTTTCCGAACCGGAGGTAGTTTTTGACGTTCATAAGTGCCTTATTAGGGCCTAAACCGAATAAAGTATTTTTGATTTTGATTGAGTATTTTCTCTCATTTACTGACGTCATTTGTTTCCTAAACAAACTCTCTATACAAACTGGTTATATACAAGTCAATGGCATGTATTAGCAAGAAACGTACTCTACTTGATTAAATTAGTACTTGATATAATTAAATATTTATCTTTTCGAATCAAATAAACATAGTTCATATAAATACACGTTAAACATATTGTAGCTTCTACATATTTGACAAACAGTAGTCGTTAGATGTTATAAATTAATCTCACTGCCTTTGACAATTTAATTATGTATGTCAATATTTCCAGTAAGCGGAAACTAAACATAAAACAGAGTATATCGTAACACGATAGAAATGAAACTTTGGTATTACAGGGTAACATCTTAATTTAAAAAATACAACAAAGAGCTAACGTCACGGAGTGTACCATAGCGTTCACCCATTCAAGTACTGACCGCGTCCGACGACGGCTAATTTTGGTAATCGGATGAGAATCTGTGTTTTCAACGCCACCCGACATAGTATTTACTCCGTATACACTTTTCGTCACACAACAAAATTTCCGGTCAGAATTCTAAAGCCCTGCCATAAGAAGTGTTACTTTAAAAAAATACTGTAAAATATTTATTGTTTGTATGATGGTTGAAAGGTAATAGATATCTCTATCACTTCGTTTGGTTGCTGGATATAAAAAAATATTTTATTTTATTTAGACCCTAAAAGCGTTTATGAACATTAAAGCTACCAGAATAAGAAAACAACCTAGTCATCAAGAAGAATCAGCAAGAAACTCGATCTGGTTTATTTCTTCACGATATATATATTTACAAAACATAGATTCGTTTTTACTAGATGCACATATAAGAGCGTCATTTCCTCGTATTACAATCGTTCACATATTGATCCACCCTATAATAGCCTTTAAACATTAAAATTTAAAACCCGCTTGACAAGGTGCTTGAACTCACTATGCGGCAAATCGGTAATGTGCTTTGGGACTTTGTTATAAAACTTAACACTATTATCTAAAAAATTGTTTTTGATCTTAGTCTGAAACACGGTATGACCTATTTGTTGTTCTATCTAGTAGTTAAATTATATTGGTCTTTTACTCCATCCAGCTTATCAAAGTTTTGGCAGATGCATCGGCCAATCCTAGAACCCGATAAGCCTAGGCGTGCAATTTCGGCGGCTGTTAGACACGTTGTATTGTAATTACCAGCTAATCGGTATTCGATATTAAAAGCAGTTTTTATTATTCTGTACTAACTTTGCACGGGTGAACTAACAAATAAAATTAAAACAGGAGTTTATGGCAAGATCTTGAAATGTCATGTATCAAATTCTATTTATAATCTTATGTTATTTGACTCTATACTTTCTAATATTGGTGATCTTTACGTAATATAGTTTTATTATTGAGTACAGATGAAGTGGATGGGAAATAATACCACGGAGTATGATTTTTGTCTTGCACAAAAACTCCCTGGAAAGTTCTAACAAGCTTGCCATCATTCTTGTAAGAACGTTGAAGTGCTTTTTTTAGTAATAGAAGGTAAACGAACGAGCTGGTCATCTGACCATCAGCGACCATAGGCACTAGCAACACTAGGAGAGTCGCAAATCTGTTGCCGGCTTGTGTTTGGGGGATGGAGGAATAGAGAAAAGGGAGAAAGGGGAGTTCAGGGGATGGGTGGTGGGCCACCAGCGATCTCGGTGACCGAACGAAACACAACAATTCAAGCACTGTTACTGCACGTCGGTGTTTCTGTGAGATGGTGGTACTACCCTGGGCATGCCGACCCATTCACGCTGAAACAAGTAATTGCTTCAGTATGGCTCTACCACCTCTTGAACTCCGCAGGGAACTTGGAATATCATTACCACTATCAACAATGGCACTCATCATCTAATAGAAGATGGGTTGTCAAAATTAAAACTATTTTTTTTTGTAAGACTATGGAATTATATAAAATGGCAACTGGAGAACTAAACCTCATTCTGCCTGCTCTCTGGCACGCTCACTTACATGTAGATATTTTAATAAAAATTCTTCACATTTCCGTATGAATTTTCAGACAATTTAATACACACAAACCTCGTTCTAAAAATTAGTAACACAACAAAAAAATAACTAGCCAAATACGTGCAGCCTTTCTGTTGTAATACGCGTACATACGTTGGGCGATTTATTTTTATTCATATGTCAATAAATATTAACAACAAACTACTTTTCCCATACAGTTTCCAACATTATTTCAATCTAAGAATCTCAAATGACATTATAATGTTATATGCATACGTGTAAACAACACGCGGCTTCCTGATGACACTCGATGTGAATTGAGCATTGCAGCCATGGAGACTTCTTATCACGCCCCTACGTCAGATCGCATGCTGATAACGCCGAGACGTTCTTGGCGTGTGTTTTTCTTTTAGTTTCAACTGATTATCAAGACAATCACACTGTCTTTTGTTAAAGTTAGAAATGAGATCGTGAATCTTTATAACAACATGTACCGGAATTCAAAGATACGACGGGGTGAGTTGTATTATGTATCTACAGATAATTAAAAGTATTTCTTGTATTCTTTATCGACTGTCCGTAGTAATATTTATTTTTTTATTATGCGTTTAGAGCTTTAGAAACTTCGCGCGTTATTTTTTTTTAACTTGACAGTTCGTAAAGTTTAATTTATAAACTGATCAATAAAAATATCGAATGACCCGTAAAGTAAATATATATATGTTGCCTTTGTACTAACAATGAGTCGCAGATATTTTACATACCAAAGTCAAAAACATGTGTGTACATTTCTACATACACATGGTGTGAGCCCAATTAATTGAATAGCAATACATATTATTTGCATTATAATATTTCGAATATAATTGCTGAATGTATATAGAGCTTATAACCTCATAATTGTTATACATATTTTGGTTATTTTTTTCTGAGCTTGTTGTTGCGTGTGTAGTCGACAAGACAAGAGTTGGATTAAAATCTTTGAAAAATTGTACGGAAAAGTAAAAAATTTGGATTAAACAATTTTCATATGAAAAGCGAATGAGTAAGACAAAAAAGTATAGAGATTTTAAAAATAATCATCAGATTGACCTTTCCAGGTTTTAGTTGCAACTTTATTTCATTGAAGGAAAATCGTGTATCATTTTCTTCATTAGTACAGCCATGTGAAGCCGTAACAAATTATATGATATAAGTTAAGAGTTTGTCCATAATCTTCAATATTAAATATGCGATAGAATATGAGACATGGAATTTCGATTGATTTTTCCTACTGATACATAGGTATATTATGCTGGAAAAGCGGACAATTTTTAATAAATAATTTAAATAATAAGATACCGTTATCTGAAACTACACTGTCTTTTAATTTATATAATCAGTCAGGTTTCATAAGAAAATAAATTTATTAAATGTTCCGTAGTTGCAATTTAATGTAAATTGAGAACCGCTGGATTAGATATCGTACAAATAAGGATAAAAGTTCTACTTAATTATCATATTTGTAATATATTAAATATTCAGTTCTCACTAATCCTGAACGTACAAGGAATAAGTGAGTCTATGTAGTTAACAGATTTACTATATTATCTGACACGAAATACATATAAGAGTTATTGAGGTACACATTTATATCTCACTAATTTATAAACGTATGAATATATAGCTTAGCTTAGGATAGCTCATTTAAGTCGCTAATTGCATGAACTAGGCAACAGCATAAGCCGAAGTATGGTGTGCACTCTTGAGCTAGTTGTTTAAATTAAATCGTCTGAGTTCCTTAAGCGCTCGCTGCGAATAGTCCGGTGAAGCTGATAAGGCCTTACTAGTTCGAAAAAAAAAATTACTAAATTAATCATTTTTATATGAATTTAATGTTAAATTTCTTATTTATAATATTAATAGAACTAGTGGGCACCCAGTGGTCGACATTCGACCATAGTTATTTGATATTTTAAAGTTTGAACTTTATTAGGGTTCTTTTGTCAAAGAGACTTCTATAATCAAAGGTTTTCATCATGGCTACTCAGTTATTTGCCATGATCATAATTATATAAACATTTAAAAAAATCTATGTGTAAATGAAAATAAAAGTAATTATAAATTGGAAACAAAAACCACGTGGTAAAGCTCAAATTTTAACCAAACATAATTTTACGAAAATAAAGAAATTAATCGCAACCCATGACATACTATTCAATTAATTTTACACGACACCATGGGGTGATATTACTTGGTGAAATTGAATTAAATGTTGTCTGTTCATTATGAGAAATAGTGACATGCCCAGTATCATCGTTTGGAAAAGTAATGGATACACAATACAATCAAATGGTGAATCCAAGACAAAGACGTTTTAATACTACCATTAGCTTTTGAAAGTAAATTCTTTTTTGTTGATATATGAGGTTGAATTGTAACATTGTAACCGCGAAGGTATAAGTCATGGATTACTTTTATGAACAAAATTCTTATTTTGATTATACAAAATATTATTTGGCTCATTTTTTTATTAATTCATCATTTGAAGTGAGTTCACCATAAAAATTAATAAACATTACAATAATAGTTATTATATTTTATAATATCATTGTTGAATGTAGGATGAAAAATGGTAATTGGAACGTATGAGTTAAAAAATACATACAGTCGAGCATAGCAACCTCCTTCATAACCTCTTTTGAACTTCGTAATTATTGACGGCTGTCAAAATGTCCTTTATATTTACATGTGTGTATATGTTGTGTAAAATTCGAGTAGTAGTGTGAGTAGTGCATATTTTAATTAATTTAATGTACTTCTGATGCATTTTATCTAAAATAAACAGCTTTCTGCACTTCTCCGCCATATAAACTTTAACTATGCCAAATTTCAAATTCACCGATGACGGAAAATAGGTTAAAAAGGGACACAAAAAATTTGCTTCACGTATTAATATATAGATACCGGATGATTCCAGAACTCTACAAGCCTAAGCATCTCACAATGTATTACATCCAATATATAGTGTCCTCACAATTGTAGTATCCGTTAATATCAATTATAGTTTTGCAAACCACAGAAAGTTATACTATAACAGTTCTGTGAGTATTTAAACATCTATATTCATTTCGCTACCATTGGCGACTCTAAACGGTCAATATGAAAATACAATGTTTACACGCCTATTTCGGTGATATATTCTTCGTACTTTACCGAAAGGGATCGTAAATATGAATCCATTAGCCGTTACCTACAAACGTTGCAATAAAAAAATACTCAAACCATATTTTCATATGTGAAAAATGTTTCACACAGCAATTTAAAAGGATTGGAAAACATTTTTTTAATTTCATATTTTTCATTTACGATTTATTCGCTGACATCGGTTCAGGGAACATTAAAGACTAACAATTGCCCGCAGATTCGATCGCTTTAATATAAGAACCTAGACCTAGTAAGGATAAAGATGCTTTTTTTTCTGGATGCACGGTACCCTATATCCTTTTCTGTACCCCTGTAGGTGATAGAGCCAAGCTGAAGTTATTATTAGTTTCAACATGAATGGGTCGGCTCACCCGGAATAGTACCACCCTCTGACAGATAACCGGCGTGAAGTAACAGTGCTTGCATTGTTGCGTTTCGTTCGGTCAGTGAGAGCGCTGGAGGCCCACCTCCTCCCTCTACCTCACCCCTCCCCCTTTCCCATCCCTCTTCCGTACCAACACCGACTGCCAAGGCACTTGTGACTCCTCTGGTGGTGCTGGTATCAGGACCGTGGTGATTACTTAACATCAGGTGACCCACATATATATCAATTGACCAATTGTATACTTCATTAAAAATAGTCATTAATTTTAAATAATATTCTTGTGCACATGTTTTATAAGATAAGCGATAATTCCGTAAGTATCCGGCTTAACAGTACTTCGTGTTATCGTCTCTTCTTATATACAATCATGTGAGAGAACGAACCATAGGAGTGTAAACGATAAAGATATGAATGAAATTGTTTTATCACAGTTTATGAATCGCAATAGATGTGCGTATATGTGAATTCAGGTGTTTTAAACCCTCGGCTGTTTGTTAAAACCTTGATCTCAAAATGGAAGTCCATGTTTTTAAATTTCGAACCAGTTTGTCTGTTGACTAGTGCATGATAAGGCCTCCAGTACATATATCTATAATCAGGTGTATTAACTCCTTGGTTGTTTTTTAAAACCGCGATGTCAAAATGGCAGACCATGTTTTTAAATTTCGAACTAGATTGTCTGTTGACTAGTGTATGATAAGGGCTCCAGTACATATATGTATAATCAGGTGTGTTAACTCCTCGACTGTTTTTAAGACTCTGATCTCAAAATGGCAGACCACATTTTTCGATTTCGAGCGAGTTTGTCTGTTAACTAGTGTATCATAAGGACTACATCGCCTATATGTATAATCGTCGGCTGTTTTTAAACCCAGATCTCAAAATGGAAGACCACGTTTTTAAATTTCAAACCAATTTATCCGTTGACCAGTGTATCATAAGGTCTACACACTTTTGTATGCAGCTTAATACATTATGGTTTCCAATAGCCCCTTGGACTATTAAAGCATACGAAGGTATGACAGATATCTACTTGATACTTGAAGATATTTATGTATGAGATGCATGAAACTGCTACACAATACACGATCATATAACGTTATATACTTGTATATACTAGTTGATACTGTGATTATTTTTTTAAATTAAAAGTTGGCATAATAGAATCTAAAATATAATTAGCATAGAAACATTTACAATAATTCCGCATTAGATAGTCACATACTTATGCCGATAGCTAATTAGGCGAGTATTTATAGAGTCATCCCTATACTATTTGGTTTCATAATAACTTTTTCTTCACCGAAAGCTCCAGCTTATTACAAACGACCGTCACAACGGTGTCAAATAAAAAAATAGTCTGTTCAAATATCTTACTTGGTTCATTAGCTGTCTTTACACCGCACTATCTTTACTGCGTGAAAACTGATTCGCGCGTGAAACAGCGCGTGTAAAAACTTAAATTAGCAATCACTTGCGAATTCGTAAACACGCTTTCCCGTATAAAATCCTGCGCACTCTAATCGCGCGCGCAATAGCGTGTCACATTAAGACTATCTATTGAAGAGACAGTAGGATCTTTAACAAAATATGCTTAAGACGATAATATATTATAATAAATAAACATTCAGAAATATTTGCCTAAACTTTATAATGTCACTTTTATTTTCTCTTATTTGAAGTAGAGTTTTTATTTATTTCAAGATACATATAATAATTGGAAATTTGGAGGCTTAGACTATTACATAAAATTATGAAAGAACATTAATATAAGTTTTTGTTATTTATTGAAAAGTGGATAGTAACTATGATGACTTAATTTTAATTTATGCTCGCTAACTCGTAAATGCGTTTTTTAGAATCAAAAATACAAAAATCTTAAGAATATAAACGTAACCAACACAACACAACCAACACATCCAAGCATTCGATCCGTAAAAAACCACATTTCATTAATTAAATCAAAAAATCACGGGGAATTTTTATTTATATACTTAATGCATGTACAAGTTAATTCTATGTACCAAAAATACCTTTGGCGTCAACTGAAAAATATAACTTGAACTATAAAGCAGAAATGTATGCGAAATGCTTAATATAATATTTTAGTAACTAAGACTAAGACGAGGTGTGCCGTGCACCCTTGAGCTAGTTGCCCAAATAAAATCGGCTGAGTACCGCAAGCGCTCGCCTTAGTAGTCCGGTGAAGCTGTTAAGACCTTGCTAGGTCAATAGCGTAGTCAGTTCGAAAAAAAAACCACATCAGAATTGTGTATTTGCATAAGCTTTTATCTTGATTATTTTAAACGCTGAACTCTTAGTTCTCGATACCATAACGAAATATAAATATGAAAGCGAGTGTTTTTGTTTATTAAGTTTTAACGTCTTAACTATTCCAATGATTATCATAACATTTTTATTGCACGTGGTCCGGAAAAAGACATAAGAGTATATTTATCCTGAAAAAAAAACCGAAGGATATAAGATTATCTTGTAGATACTCGTCTTACGCAGGAACTGGACCTATTGACATGAAAATGGATGAAAATCTGATACTATAAAAAAATGCGTAGTGTCAGGAACAGAGCTCTGTGCAAAAGTAAACGAGCTTTAATGTTAAAAAGAAAATGCCAGATGAGTAAATGAACATCGATCTGTACATATTTTCAATATTTTTGAAGTTATCCATTCGTACTGAGTTCTTTCTCAATCATTTTGTATGGACATTTTTTAAGCAATTTTTTTCACTTTTTCTTGTGTTTTTCTCAAATATTCTCTTTGCCACAAACTTTACCCTGACAATTACAAACATAAAAAATAACCAAATAGATGCGTGCAGCCGTTCTTAAGTCATGCGCTAACATACATTCAGTGATTAATTGACTTATTCATATAGTTTTAATGTAATCTAATTTCCTATAACTCATCAATAGGTGTCACAAACAACAATAGCAGTCAACATACTTATATTTTTTATCACTAAACTTCATATTAAAGTTATATTTGTTTTGGCGCGTTAGAAAAAAATGATGAGAGTTAATTTTACGATGCGTGCACACACCGTCAGGAAATACCGACACCCTGAAGTTAGGTATAATCAACATTTAGTTTCTTTGTATTTCTTGTTTGTATATCTTTGTATTAAAACTTTCAATGTATTAAATACCTTTTTTCTATTGTCAGTGTTGTTTTTTCTACAAACGTAGAATAAGGCGAAAGATAAAATTTTATCTCGTTACGCCAAAGAAGTATGAACTTCTACACATGTACATAAGTACACACACACTTTTCTCTTTTCCATGTGTTTTTCTGAAACATTCTCTTTGATAAAATTTATCCTGACAATTACAAACATAAAAAAATATCAAATAGGTGCAGCCTCTCTTAAGTCATGCGCTAAGATTCATTCAGTGATTGATTGATTTATTCATATAATTTTAATGCAATCTAATTTACTACAACTCATCAATAGTTGTTGGCTTATATTTTATTATCGCCAAATTTCATATTTTAATTTAATGCTTATTTTAAAGTTCTTGTCCAGCGGTTGGACAAACGCGCCATCTAATAGAACCAAACAAGTAACGCAGAATTGAAGTTTTTTAGAGAGCTGCATGCCAACCGCCAATCTAATGTGTGAAAACTTCGTAAAATATTAGTTTGTTTTGCTTCAATAGAAAATATACATAGAAACAGAACTTTAATACACATCTAATATCTCAACTGAAGTTCAAAGCAACGTTACTCCCAATGGCACCACTTTTCTCTCATCGCTGGGAAACTTTTCACTCGCGCAAACTCTAACAAACTGTACGAATAAATATTCAAAGTACCTAATGAGTTAATCCTCGTCCATTATTTGCGTAACTGCAGTTAAGTCAGCCGCGGAGCTCGGCGCCATTTAGCTGTTGAACTTGTGTAAATTTGCTCTTATTTATTGACTTTGAAGTTTTCTATTTAACATTCAATGTTTAATTAAAGGGCATTTTCTTAATTTAAATACAGTTATATATTTTGCAAAAAGGATCATCTTAAACGCAAGAATAAGTAATTAAATACATTAAAACCATTTTTAGCAATGTCTGTCTATTTATTTCATTTGATTATATTGTAATAATTAAGTCGTTCTTAAGGATTAAAAACCCCAGTAGCTTCCGAGCTGCCACGCACCATTTTTGTATATCAAAACAATGAATAAATACGTCAAATTGGCGAATTTATCTATAACAACTTTTTTTTATATCATAGGAGGTGGTGGAGGCAGGTGGGTCACCTTATTATAAGTGATCGTTACCGTACAAAGACACTTGCACCACCAGGGGTCTCGCAAGTATGTTGCAAGCCTGTGTTGGGGGAGGGAGGGAAGAGGAGAGGGTGAAGGTGAGGAGAGGTGGGCATCGGGCTCTCTCACTGACTGAACGAAACGCGACAATGCAAGCACTGTTACTTCACGTCGGTGTTTGTAAGAGGGTGCTACTACTCCGGGCGAGCCGACCCACTCATTCTGAAGCCGGTAATAACTTCAGCGTGGCTCTACCACCTACAACTTTAAATAATTCGTTTTATTACAAAAATACACCCGTTTTATTATTTCAGTTATATATATAAAACGGACTGCATTTAAAAATTAAGCTTTAGGGCTTCGCATATACTACTTTAGAAATCATTGTTTTATTGTTTCGTATAGCCATTCTCTGTACAGTGAAAAAATATAAACAATAGTAAACATAATATTAATCTTATTAAAGAACAACAATCTTATTCAACATCGTTACGCAAATCACTACGTCACCAAATACAGATTGATGTAATAAAGTTCTTTGACGTTATTAACAACATGATAGATTTGTATCATTTTTCTTCGAACCAACTAAATGATACGGGATTTTCATCAATATTCATAATACATATTCGATCGATCAATGTATGTAAATTGACAGTTTGCACTCGGCTACGTATGAGGAATGTTGTGACGAAACAAAGAGATTAGTGATATCAAACGACAATAACATGATTCAAAGTAGAATTACTGAATTACCATTGCTATGTTTTATTAAGCGCTGTTTTATGAAGGGTAGAATCTCGTTAAACGATGCCCCCCTTTTCTAATTGCTTATAGAATTTAAGTATATTTATTTTATTATAAAGTTTTTTTTATGACATAAAGGAGGCAAACGAACAAGCGAGTCACCTGATGTTAAGCGATCGCCGCCGTCTATAGACACTAGCAACATCAGAGGAGTCGCAAGTGCGTTACCAGCCTTTGTTTTGGAGGAAAGGGGAGAGCAGAGGGGAGGGGAGAGGAGGAGAAATGGGCTTTTGGCGCTCTCAATGACCGAACGAAACACAACAATGCAAGTACTGTTACTTCACGTCGGTTTTTTGTGAGAGGGTAGTACTACTTCCGAGCGAGCCGACCCATTCGTGCTGAAACCAATAATAGTTTCAGCGTGGCTCTACCACCTACTAAATGTGAGTACCGTCGTGGCAGCAACGCGGCACAAGCGGCGCGCAACATCAACGACGTTTACGGAGCTAACACTACAAACCAACGCACCACCTGTTATTGATTTGTTCGCTTCCATTCTGCGAATTTCGACCTGAAAAATGAACCTCGCGGTCGACCGAAGACTTTGGTAGACAATGACGAATTAAGGGTGATTGTGGAAGCTGATGATACGGCTACGGCTGAATTAGCAGCAGCTTTCGACGTTAGCGACAAAACAATATTGGTCCATTTGTGTCAAATTGGCAAGGTAAAAATACTTGACAAATGGGTGCCCCACGAACTCAATGACCGCCAGCGCGAAGTACGCGTCGATACTTGCCTTGCACTGCTCAACGGACACACAAATGAAGGAATTTTGAACCGCATTGTTACCTGCGATGAAAAATGGATTCTGTTTGATAACCGCAAGCGCTCAGCAAGTTGGTTGGATCCTGGTTCAGCACCTAAACAATGTCCTAGACGAAAACTTACCCCTAGAAAAGTGATAATCACTGTTTGGTGGTCTAGCGCCGGTGTGATACATCACAGCTTCTTAGCAAACGGGGTGAGCATTACTGCAGATGTGTACTGCGAAGAACTGAGCACAACGATGGAGAAGCTGGCACATCTCCAACCAGCATTGGTCAGTCGCTCGTCTCCGCTGCTCCTGCACGACAACGCACGACCTAATACTGCACAGCAGACGGTCTCCAAGTTGCAAGAACTGGGGTTGGAAGTTCTTTATTTATATTCAATTTGGTCATGTGATTACCTTAAATCAATAAAGCAGCGAACCAACCACTCTAAGAACAAATTTAATTAATCCAAATAAGACATTCGGAAAGAAAAAAAAACACATTAAAGTACATACAGGAAATTATTGAGTCATTAAGGTTATTTTCATAAAACCTTAATATTTTATTACTATTATGTAAATTAATAAGATACGAGGACAGCATTTTTTATGTTTTTCGTAGCGGCGTGTCAGACTCATGTGGTTAGGCCTCACGTCGCTTCGTGTACGCATTTATTAGCGTATCCATACGAATCATTATGTTTTTTAAACACATGTACGGACCATGTATGGTTAAAGTAATTTATTACCTCTTTAATTCACTCACATATATTTAGTTATAATCCTCTAGCTGATATCCGAGATATTGTACGAGTGAAAATGGTTTATAATTTGCAATAAAATAAAATAAAAATATATTTTTATTATGTGAGGGCCAAGTGTAAATATAAAATTAAAAAAAATACTTGATCGAAATCTTTGTAGTGGTTCTTGCGTGATGCGCGCACAACGACGGACCTCTTACATTTGCTTCATATAGATAACCCCGTACAATTCAACTATTAATTTAAATATGAAAATTCAGTGCACCCTGTGACAATGACAATGCAAATATCGCAAGATTATCATCGCAGGATATTTAAAGTTTTATTGAACAAGTTGCATACAAAAAAAATAATTGTCGCAATGTATCATACATAATCATTTCCTAACAAAATTATCATTTATACTGTACCAAAGAGGCGATTAGTTATGTTACTGACCATATTAATTACGAAAAGCGCATTAAATTTAAGCAAAAATGTCCACGAAGGAGGTATTATGTTTTATTCAAAATGTACTTTAATAAAAAGTATACCCACGAGGCCAATGTTGAAAGTATAGAATCTAAAACACCCTGTTTACTCGATTATAATTAATAAACGATTTTATCTTAAAAATTTAGGTTAGAAAACTAATTAAAAGTAATTAATTTAAATGGATTCAATTCGTGCATTTAGTTATTGACCTCGTATAAAATTGAGGCTTAAACTACTCTATTAAGTAGTGTACAAGCTCGTATACATTTGTAACCAGTCGTTTTAACATTAAAATGCCATTCACACTAACGACTGTCTGAGTAACTAAACTCTACCTGTAACGTTATGACCAACGTTTGCTCGTAAAGTCGCTTACTCAATAAACAACTAAATCAGTATTTTTTTTTGAAGCAATAAGAACAGATGGAAATAAATTTTATTGGTATGTATATACCTATATATACAGTTGTATAGTGTGAATAATAATCCTTTGGGGTGTAAGGGGTGTCGAGTAACATCTTAAGATTTGAGACACCCAAGCCAACCTCACCTGCACGTGGTGCACCCTGCTGATCAACGAACGAGGCAATGGCGATAGCGGGGTGGTAGGGTTTTACACCCCGACTGGGTCGCAACCACCATGTACATGGCGAAAAAGCCCGTCATTGTGACTCGCTTTTGCGCGTCGCGTTTCGGGATCAGCCTGTACATATCCAGTGACTTTCGTCATTATGGCCGACATGACAGCGGCGACTGACGATGGATAATCTGTCTCTCGGTGGTCGCCACTGTTTTTGGATTGTACTATGCTTACCATCAGACATAGTGCAGTCACTTTGTCGTGCTTTAATAAAAAAAAAAAAAATCCTATAACATTATTCACGAATTCTGTAATCATAATTTCACCAAATTAACTGGTTTGTGTTCATATTTGATGACTTCTTGTTTTGTATCTTTGATTGACACTCCAAGCCACGTTATAGGGAAGCTCGCAATCGTTTGCGCTTAGTATATTTTATAACGTATTCTGTAATCATTGCCCACTCCATAAAGGTTATAATCTGTTATTACGAAACTTACAACCTATCTTAATAAATAAGCTATGAAATAGGAAAAGATTGATGATGTGAAACATTCATTGGCGCACTTCGGTAGTAAAGTCACACCTATGCCATCACGGCAAATGGCATGACGCTTTCTTATAACATCATGCTTTTTTACACCATCGCTCCTAACTGCCTTCTGTGTATGCGCACGTATACTATACACTTCTTTGCTTATTGCGTGAGTTACGTACAATATCCGACTATAGTATACTTATATTTTTAATTACAAATTCTAGTATTAACTTATGTTTCAAGTTTGCCGGGCGTCCTGTAATTAACTACATTTTATATCTGATTTGTAATTCCAGAGGTTAGCGCGTTCCATCAAAAAGGAAACAATCGTTTAGGCTTTATAATATTACTAAAATAAAGAGCAATCAAATGAGTATACAATTTCAAAGTATCTAATTTCAAGCGACCACTCAACTTAATTTCATTGAATATATTGAATTAAAATAAAAAAGAGATATTATTATCATAATAAATTATTCTATTGTATATAATATTTTTTCTTCAAACATTTGCAAGACAATTCATTGACTGGATGGCTTCTAATCATGTATCCACGTCCTTTACTAATAAACCTTGGTGTTTACACTGTCAAAATTAAATACAGTAATTTTGTTAAACTACTATAAGAACGATGTCTCTTTTTTGCATTAATTGAGATCCATGTACGGAGTAATCCGGTGTGCGGTAACGCTACTTAGATCTTAGAGTAATGATTAATCATGCCCACCTGTTCACACAGATCGCTGTAAAATCAAATGTTATTTTATACTGTATATCTCTATATCATATAACCTAGTTGCTCCATCAGAATTTTTAATCATTGATTTTTACGAACTGATTAACTAGGCCTTCCGGTATTGTAGCTTCACCGGACTACATATAGGAAAGCTATTATAACTAAATATTGAATCCGTCATTCTTTTCATCATATAGGTTTAATTGTAATGTCACTTGACACTTACTAAGGATTGGATCATACCTGGTAGAACCCTGTTATTTTAATAAGAACTGGTTCTCAACTACAGTTTGCTGAAAAGAATGCCTAATTATCCCTCAAATGTTGGTACAAGTTTTTATTTTTAACCGACTTCAAAAAATGGAAGAGGTTCTCAATTCGACTGTTTTTTTATGTCTGTCACCTTTCGACTAGGTGAACCGATTTTGATGATGCTGTTTTCATTTAAAAAGCTGGTACTTTCCGTGAGGTCCCATTTCAATTTGGTCCAATTCTGACAACGGCATCCAGTGCAAAACCATATAAGTTTTAAATTTACATTAAGTATGTACACGACAAATAGACGAATAACTAAATCTCACACCAACCGATTTCGATGATTATTTTTTTGTTAGAAAGAATGTCCTTGAAGGGTAGTTTGATGAGAGTTTGGTTAGGTTCTGATTATGGAATCGGTGACAAAGTAACGGAACTCTTCAATTCTTGGGAGCCTATGCCCTTATGTTCGTTGCTGTATTACAACATGACGCACGTATTCTAATAGCATTACTTAATGTGTATTAGGTGTGAAGCGATGGTAACCGAGTTGGTGGTATAAACTTTTGCAGATTATTGATGAAAAATGGAAAAAAAACCGTCTTCAATATCAATCAAAAACCCATAAGGCACTATAAAGCGGAAAATAAATCGTTTATTAAATTAACCAAATTAAATAAAACATAAGAATATGTGCGCTACCTAGAGATGTCAATAATGTCATATATTAGTAGTTATGATTAAGTTAAGAACTGTCTAAGATTGTTTTATTTATTTACATTTTCCAAATTAATGACACCCACGGAACCCATAATATACTACGAAACGTCTTTTTCCGGCCAATAGAGATACAATAAATTACTTTCAATTGTATAATTCACAAACGCTTACATGTATATCTGCTGTGAAACGAACTAAACTACTCGAGCCAATTCGGGTAAGTAAAAAAAATAAAACCCTACCACCATGTGTGTAATGTGTGCACATACATGAGGTGATCTCATGTGAGTGCAAGTGATGTAATTGCAAGTATCAAACAAGTGTTAGAAAATGTTTCTATATAACCAGTGTCTGTCTTTAAATAGAGGTAAGATATTCTTATGATCGATTTTTTTAAATAAGTGTTCAACGCGTATTTTACTATTTCTAATAAGATGGAGTGGGTACTAGCTCTCTAATATAGCTGCCCATGGGTGCTTAGCGACATATTTTCAACTTGAGAGTGATAGCTACCCAGGCGAGCGTAGAAAAACTATACCATCATACAAAAAAAATATTTTAGAGATTACATTATTAAATACCACCCTACCCAAAAAAGCGATTTAAATTAGGAATAAATAAAAAATAATTTCCAATGTAAATAAATGTTATATTTATTCTCTCACTCGTAAAATTCCATTTAATGACGTACGCAGCAAGCTATCGCAGACTATAATCGTGTTTTTTCAATTGTCTGCTGTCTTAGGAGTCGCACGTCGTGTCAAGTGACATCACAGCCGCGTAGCGTCTTATCGGACATCCATATCAAGCACGAGGACGCATAAGTCGTGACTTCTTAAATAATTATAACAGTTGGGGACGACAGAAATCATTTATTGCGAGCGTTTTGGTCAATTTTTACCCGTGTTCGAAAGAATACTAATCAAATCATAATTCGACATAAAACTTAAGATTGCAAATCTTAACTTCTATACTAATACTAGCCCATGCCCGCGACTTCGTTCGCGTAGTAATAATTACTCTGGACAAACGCTAACACGCAACGGAAGCTCAAGAGAAAAAAAAATCCGATTTTGAAATATTTCTGATTGACGCTTCGCTCCTATTTCTCTTAGAGTGTTGGTATATGGCTTATAACCTTCTTCTATAATGAGCTATATGACACTGAAAGAATTTTTCAAATCGGACCAGTAGTTCCTGAGAAAAAAATTGAATTATAGTGAAACAATTTCATTAGATATTCGTCAATCTGTTTTCAACAGCATAGATTGTGTAAGACAATCACGGATAACGAGAAAGATAGAAAGCGAAAAGAGCGGATGTCTCACTGTTCTCTAATAAACGAAGACAAACGAGACACTGCTCCCACTCTATTCGACACAGTGTTTACCTTCACCACTTTTCGCCACACAATAATATTACGGATCAGAATTGCAAAGCCCTTACCATAAGAATTTTTAGTTCAAAAATGAAATAGTCCAAATAATCTAGACTAATCATATAAAGTAATAAGATCACTCTCACGAGAAAGAAAGTCACAGGTATGTCTTATGCACAGATATACATTTGTATGTTTGGTTATTAAAAATGTGTAAAATAATTGCTAACTACCATTAACGCATAAAATTCGGTTGAGAAGTCTGCTTACCCTAACGGAATAACTGCGTAATATTTATTACAACATCTTACATGACTTATATCACTGCCTATTGGCATTCAATGAATTATCTTTAGGAGTGCTAGTATATCGCAATAGCGCGCGCGCGACGCGGCGCCACAGTACACATAATACCAAGTATGGAAACTCCCTATAAACGCTCGCACCGGCACACTCACAAACATGCGCATCGACACGACCCCTAAGCGAACCTCGCGGTGTTGTCCATAGAATTTCTTTCAAAACCTCTCGTCGATGCGCGTGTTTGTGTGAGTGTGCCGTTTTCGAGCGTTTGTTCGTAGTTTCCGTACTGTATTTCATATTTAGACTGTGACGGCGTGGCCGCAATCTCGTGATGAAGGCATTAAAGTTACACGTACGTTTCTATCTCCATTCGCATTGTGATAAGAAGCCTTGTACTAATTTTATATATACCAACTACCTATTACACTCACGACTGTACGCGTGTGTGTGTATTTACATTCAACTGGTTTCCTACACGCGTGACAGTAATACCTCTCCGTATAAAAATTGTTCATATACGAGATTATGAATGAAATAATCTTTATTGCTTGTCTTTTGTTGTCCTGTTGTTATCATTAACTCTTACTGATTAAAAGAAATTATACCAATTCCTTCCTTTACAGTGTATGTTCAAGTAATGAAATAGAGTGACAACTTAGAAACTGAATGTCAACCTGACAATATTTTTGAAGACTTTCTTATACTGTTTTCAACCGTGCTAACTCACTAACTCTTTATATGGACATTTCACCCATATTTTATATTTTTCCGCAGCTTTTCTTTTAACAAATTTTGTATTGTAAGTAAAACAGCTTGTTAATTATAATATTATTGATTATTTCTCTATATAAAGTTTGGATATATTATACTAGAACTCGATCATTATCTCTCATCGTTAAGGCAGCGTTCGTAAGTAACCTTTTTGTACGGCCGTTTTTTTTTTCAGACTTACTTTGCAAATCCGACTACCACAAAAAAGTCTTTTCATTTTTCGAGTTAATATATAACCTACGCCACTCACAAATAACGTGGCTTTCTATTGGTAAATGAATTTTCAAAATCGGGTCAGTATACATACTTTATTTTATTTTTCACAATTACTATTCACACACACACACAGGCACGCACGCACGCACGCACGCACGCACGCACGCACGCACGCACGCACGCACGCACGCACGCACGCACACACACACACACACACACACACACTTATTATTCACAAACTTTACCTCTTTATAATATTAGGATAGATTTGCACTGCGAAGAAATGAAATCAGTTACAAATCAAACATTCTACATTTACTCTGTTTACAATGTTTGAATGAAAACCAATAAATGTTTTTATTTTATTTATTCTGCTATCATGTGTACATGTTTTCTCACTTCACGCTTTCTTTATATGAACTTTTAGAATATCAATTTTTCATCATTTAAATCATGTCACAGCCCTCCGTGCCCGCAATGTGCTATAAAATGGATATAAACATTTTCTTAATGTATATCTATACTATAATAAAACTGTAACAAGTCGAAATCTGTACATTAAATATTTTTTGAAAATTTTAATCAGGATAGGCTATGTTATCGATATAGAAGCCAAAAATAGTCTTTTTACAATTTTTGTCTGTCTGTCTGTCTGTCCCTATGCACACGCATCACTCTGAAACTACTGAACCAATCTTGACGAAACTTGGCATAGTGATAGCTAATATTACGAGATTACATCAAATATACTTTTTGTCTCATAAAACGCCAAGGGTTCTCCAGGATAAAGGATTAAATTCTAGAATATAAACCCGAATTACTCTGAAAGTACTGAACCAATTTTAACGAAATTTGACACAGTGATAACAAATATTAGAAGACTACATCCAGGATACTCTTTGTCCCATAAAACGCAAGGAGTTCTCCAGAATAACGGACGAAAGTAAAAAATTTGTAGTTCATGAGATTCTTAATGGATTTTGGTAATTTTCCTTTGTGCTATTTACAGCAGACAGATTAGTTAAAAATTCGAGCTATATAGGCTACATAAAAAAAAAAAAACAAATAACCAAAGAAAATGACGGGGTTCGAACCGTCTCCCCGTCGGTCATTAGAATAGTATAAAGTCTCCAACTTTACCTCTAGGCTACGCTTACATAATAATTCCGTTCAAAAATTTCAACTGCTTCGAAAACGTCCACAAAATTGTTAATAACTAATCTATACTATTAAAATTGTAACAAGTCGAAATCTGTACATTAAATATTTTTTGGAAATTTTAATCAAGGTAGACTATGTTATCCATATAGAAGCAAAAATTAACACAGTGACAACTGATATTACAAGGCTACATCCAGGATACTTATTGTCCCATAAAACGCAAGGGTTTCAAATTTAGAATAGCTGGTTAATACTGTGAAAATTGGTCGATGATAACTGAAGTATGTTATAAAAGTATTAGATATAGCATTATCAAGATATATGTCATAGTGTGATTTTACTTTCTTTGTAGAAGGGTGCATACTTTCAGTTCCGAAATTATCGCTGTCCGACATATTTTCAATTAAAACACTGGTTACATTCACAACTGCGAACGGTGTTTCATAATTTATAAATAGCGTTAAAAATGCGTAGTTTAATCCGTGACAGTCAATTGTCTAATTAAATAGTAACAAAGAAATCAGTGAAAGGTGCAAGCGCGGTGTGTTTGGCGGTATGTCAAAAGGTGCAAGGTCTTCTGTGCATGCCGTGTAATACTGGTACGACGAGTGTTCGACAAAGCAATTTGAATGTTATGTTTATACGATAGAGTTGCAGATGTTTTTGAGTACTTCGTCAATAGTGCAAAGTTCGTATTATAACCTGTAGCTTCGGAAATGTAACGTCACAAAAAACCATAATCTTCATCATCATCATTGGCAGCTCTTCTCGACCTAATGCAGAAAATAAGCCTCCTCTCTTTTAAAAATAAAAACATGTAATTGAAATCTATCTAGGTCAGACTTTGGCCAGTGTATATGTATATTAGTAAGATTAAAAAAAACAATTCCGTAATATTATAAAAATATTATATTACATCTAATTTAAAAATCTAAAAAAATACATATACCTATACATTAAAAAAATACTGAAGATTAATTTGACCCGTAAAAAGCTAACATCACGCAATATCTCCAGGCGGTCACCCATCCAAGCACTGACCACGCCCGACATTGCTTAACTTTGGTGAGATCGGACATGAACCGGTCGACGTTGACGACAAAACATTTCTATCCACGCGTCTCTCTGCCATTATTGTGACGTTACATAATATTAAATAGAAACAATTTGAATCTTACAATTATACAAGTAGGGTTGTAAAGGTTTTTGAGTAGGTATTTCGTTAATAGTGCAAAGATTGCGTTTTGTGTGCCTGCGTATTTCGTTTAGATTGACATTTTAAAACTCGCAATATCTTTTGAATGTAATGGCCGATTTTAATAATTCAAAAGGTTATCTACAGGTACTGAAACAGTCTTAGTTTAAAAATAATTTATTTGGATATGGATTAATATATAGACATGAATAACATAGTCTTTTACGCATGGTATAGTTTTTATTAAGATTTATTTCAAAAATGTAGTTATAGTGACATAATCACAATAGGTAGACATATGTATGCTGCCGCGAGGTTTTTTTATAGATAATAATATGTTCTTTAATATTGTAGAACATATTTTTGTTCTATCATTCATAGTTATCGGGGCGCATGCGATGAAATACATTTTATGCCAAATTTTTTTCATACCTTTGATTACATTATTGAAATTTTAGTAGAAATCCCAATTTTTTTCTAAAAAATAAATATAGCCTATGTTACTAAGGGTTTTTTCGAAATGTCTACGCTATTGACCCAGCAAAGTCTTAACAGCTTCGCCGGACTACTAAGGCGAGCGCTTAAGGCGCTCATCCGATTTTATTTTGGCAACCAGCTCAAGGGTGCACGGCACACCTCGGCTTGGCTGTTGCCTGTTGCATACAAAATCGCGACCTATCTTAGCTAACCTAGCTAATTATTTATATATGTATGAGTTGTTGAAACGTATATGTGTACCAAGCATACACGCCTCAACAACTCCTCCATATATATATTATTGGAAAATTGAGAGTTTTTCAGTTCGATAAGGGGAATAAGTAAACCCTTCCACTTTCATGTGTAAGCGTGTAGCGTGCACGTGTGCGGGGGTGATCGTGTAGTGTTGTAGCAGTGATGTATATTTGTGTGTCACCGTATCGCGCAAGCAACGCACTCAAGGGCTCCCTACCGAGGGATCGAACCTAGGCTTCAGCCACTGCCGTGGGAGGCCTAATCTGGTATGTTACTAAGGGATAATGTAGCATTCTAATGGTAAACGAATTATCGAAATCCGTCCAGTAGTTTGAGATTATTCGTAATTAACATACAAAAATACTACGATTCCTCTTTATTATAATAGTTTAGAAAAATAATTTGAATCTTATGCTTTACTGATAGGGTCGTTAATAGTGCGAAGCTTGTGTGTAATCACCACGAACGTCGCCATGGCCGATTTAAGTTTAGGGTGCGCCTATAGATGTTTTACATAAAAATCACATATAATCTGGGTATATGTTTGAGTGAGACCGGGGATAGTTAGGATTCATAATTGGAAACGGTAGTTATGGCTGCAATCGGGTGTCAGTTTTATTCAATTTTATCGCTTTTAAAAATACAATTGAAACCAGTGATAACCAATTTGGTGCAGACGAAGTTGCACGGGTCAGCTAGTGTTTAAATGTTTTTGTGTATTTCTTATTTTAAAAGTGGAGCAAACAGTCATACACCCCGTAAATAAATAATGAAACCCTATAGACCTCTTAGAATACAATCTGTATTAATATCAACATGTTCATTTCATATCTCGAGTTAAATCTAGATCCAAATCGCGTCTACATTATAAAATAATTACAATGATTTTAGTCTTTATCTATTGTCTGGCGCCACATTACATTAATCACAAGAATTATTAACAAAACGTTGTTAAATACTTTGATTCGATTTTATTGATATCTGTATATCTAGTTGTCGGCCGAATAGGATCTTTAATATTGTATTTATGTCAAATGTTATTAGAGTTACATATTTGTATTATTCTTTTATTTTTGGCATTTCACTATATTCTCAAATGTTTTTAAAGAATGAAGATGCCTAAGTATCGTAGTAGCCGCGTGGCTTAACCGCTGGAATAGAAACCCTATGTCGGCAGGTTCGAACCTCGACACGTACCAACGAATTCTGTGGATTTTGCGTACATTTACAAACTAAAATTCCCTCACCGTCAGGCGATAGTGTTATATTCTGTGGAAGTCTGAACCTGAGAAATGTCCTTGTAGTTCCACTGTATGTGGGAATACATAGAACTGTTGATTTCTCAGAGTTTAAAATTATCAATACGATGTGGGCTGGCGTGGTGATTATGCCTATATGCTCTCTTATTTGGAAAGCAAAATCAAATTTGCAAAGACACAACTATAGCATTGATTCGTGCTTTATAAAGCGCAGTTCTTCTACCCGCAACTTCATTCGCATGGAAATAGTTACTATGGGCTAACACTAACATGCAGCGAACGCTCTCAAAGGGAAAACCTCCGATTTTGAAACATTCTCCACTGGTGCTCCATTTCTCGTCTTCGTCGGAGTCTTATCATTCCACCCCCTTGTGTGGGCGGACAAGGATACTATATCGAGGCGTATTGCCTCTTTCAGTGGCTGGTCTGTCGGGACCCGTAAAGACGGGTCGGTCGTTAGATCACTTTTTTGTGCTACTAGCGCGCTACCGCTTTTAGAGGACCGGGAAGTCTCCATTCCTATTGGTCTTAGCTTGATGATATATAGCGTATAACCTTCCTCGATAAATGAGCTATATATCACTGAAAGAATTTTCAAATCAGAACAGTAGTTCCTGAGATTAGCTTGCACAGGCCAACTAAATCCTCCAGCCTTATATTATTAGTATGGATTGCTCACATATGGGCTGGTGAGCTAGCTACCAGCTTTCTCCTTTTCAATCATTGGCATTGTTGACGGTCCGGAAATAAGACTAGGCAGATTCATTAAAATTTTGCAAAGGCATTTGGTCTTTGCATATACTCTACCACATGTAAAATAAAGAGTGTTATTAAGAACATTTTGATTTGGTACTCCCATCGTCGTTCCAAGCTAGCACGTCCCGCGGTGAATGAGTGCTCATTCATACACCCTAAAATCTATCAAAAAAGAGACAATAACAAAGTTTGTAGAATCTCCATTATGCGGGCACTAGCGTTGTAAGATAACATACCCGGTATGGTCTTCCGCCAATATTATAACTTGGGACTCTTTAAAAAGTCATTGGAACCCTCTCTTCAAAGTCGGCTACACAACAATGATACCCCTGATGTTGCTGTTGTTTATGAGCAACCTTGCTTGCCTACTGCCCTTTGGAATAAAACAAATATCAGAAATTATGCAAACGAGACGAGCACAACAATTTGGAGTTTGTAATTTCAGCAAAATAGTTTGTAATACTATATCTGTTACTAACTTCTGCCCGTGACTTCTTTCGCGTGGAATAGTTAATTTCGGCCAATGGTTACATACAGCAGAAGCTCTCAAGAGGTAAAAAACCCCCAATTTTGAAACATTCTTCATTGGTGCTCCGCTTCTACTGGTCTTAGGGTGATGTTATATAGCCTATAACCATTCTCGATAAATGAGCTATATAAGAGTGAAAGAATTTTTCATATTTTTCAAACTCACAAACTTTACTTCTTTATAATATTAAGTATAGATTTATTGCGTTGTAATTCGTAACATCTGACAATAATACCTACAATTTTATATATGAAAATAATTAAAAATACCGTAGTAAAATATATATTGGTTTTCGTATCAAGGAAAACCCGTGTAATATAACTTTATGAACTGGTTTTAATATATTGTATCAGTTGTATCACATAATACTTTTTTATTTATTACCAACACTTTATGAAGCGATAACGTAAGATATCTGTAGTTTTTTTTATGAATTTCTAAATATATTGCATGAGTGTGTATTACTACGATCAAAACATTCTTATGATATAAGGATAGACATTTCGTAATCGGAGAATTATAGTTATCTTTTGGACTTTTGTATTTAAATAATGTAATAATTATATTGCCATCTTACCCTTATCTTACCTAAGTAGAGTCGGCAAAACATATTTTCCCTTTTTCCTACGATTTGTGTTTTTTTTTTTACATATCTTGTATTGATGATTATAAATACAACAAAAATAAATTAACCAAAAAGGTGGTAGAGCCACACTGAAGCTACTACTTATTTCAACATGGAAGGGCCAGCCCGCCCGGGATAGTACCACCTGACCGACAGAAACACCGACGTGCAGTAACAGTGCTTGCATCGTTGCGTTGTGTTCGGTCAGTGAGAGTGCCAGAGGCCCACCTACCCCTCTCCCTCCCCTGTTCTCCACCAACACAGGCTGGCAACGCTCCTTTGGTGTGTCTATGGACGGTGGTGTTCACTTAACATCAAATGACCGACCTGTTCGTTTGTCTCCTATAATATAAAAAAAAAACTGTAATGAGATTCTTGACTAATAAAATACTACAAATATCCGTTTAGCTAATTTAATTCGCTCCAACTTCGACCCGAAGACAGTTATTATCGCTTAAAGAATGATTAATGTGGTGACATTTTTTCTAATAAATGCACACCCACTAGAGACCGATCAATCACGCTGAAGGCGAATGCATTGAAACCAAATGGCGACTGTTCACAAAAGGTGCCTGGCCTATATGGTCGTGGTGAGCACAAATCTCTATATGGAATCCACTGTGAGTTATATGTTGCAAGATATGACAAGCAATCACTTGAATTGAATAACATTGCTTTTCGATTGCGATGTTATAAAAAGTCTTGGTGGATGAGATATTTGATTGAAAGAATATCTATTCGATGTAAGTAGATTCGAACCTGACGTATATCAACTATTTTTTTTTAATTCGCGTTAATTTACTAATCTATACTAATATTATAAAGAGGTAAAGTTTGTGAGTTTGTGACGTTGTGATGTTGTGGCGTTGTAGGGGGTAATCTCAGGAACTACTGGTCCGATTTGAATAATTCTTTCAATGTTATGTAGCTCATTCATCATGAATAGTTATAGGCTATATATCATCACGCTAATAGGAGCTGAACACAGATGAAATATGTTTGAAAATCGGGATGCTTTTTCCTTTTGAGAATTGCTGCGTGTTAGAGTATCTATTCCACGCGAACGAAGTCGCGGGCAGAGGCTAGTAGGTATTATAAGTAGGTAACATATCGGATGATGACGGAAAAACATTGAGAGGAAATCTGGGAATGATTTATGCCGTACCATCGTATATGTAGATTGTTATTAATTCATCTTTAAAAAGCTTAGAAGACCTTAAAATAATACGAAAATTATGTAGAGTTATGTTAACGCTAAAATTGACCAGTTATACTATTCATATAGTTATTTTGCTCACCTGTTCCGTGCGATCACAGCTTTTGCAACTTTGATCGAATTTACGTTACCCTGAAAACCTTATTAAAGTCTTCCCTTGAATGTCGGGATGGAACGAGCGACGCGAAAAGTGGTTAAAGATAAAACACCTTTAGAATTATTACGAGGCTATTATTATTAAAGATCGAAGAATTTAATATTCCAAAGTTATATATTACTTTTGATGTGAAAGCCGGATGGTAAAACTAATTGTTGGCGTGGCGAGTGTGTGAGACGTGGCGGCGCGAGCCATGCGCAAGCGTCTGTGCGCAATCTTTCTTGCCGCACTGAGCTCGCATATCTATAGTGTAATTTGGGAATTCAAGGATTTGAGATTCGTTCGATTCGAATAATTTCGATGTGTCACATCTGCCAGGCGTCCTGTGACGGCTCAATTTTTTATTAAGTTATGAAGCAGCTAACAGGCATGCAGTTCATCTAATTTTAAACGATCACAAGATCTGAGGCGGTACTGCAACATTCGGACCGATAGACAAGAAAATATTGAAATAAATACAGAATATAGAATAAATACGAGACTTCCAGATAGACGCCCTTTGTTTCATTGTAGATTTTAGTTGTCACGATCTTATTATTAATAGCGGCTATTAATATTTCTGCTAGTTCTTTGAGTTTCGTTAAATCACAACTAAAGATACCGATTCTTATGTAGGATCTTAGTCGGTCATGTAAGAAATTTTATATTTTATTCATAATCTTGTGTTATTTGACTCTATATTTCGTAATATTTATGGTATTTTATATAATATAGTTCGGTTGCTGTGCGCAAATGAACTAACAAGGCCATCATTTTGTTAGAACACGAGAAAGAATATTCACCCTGCGTATACCTCAGGTAAGCGAGGTATTCACCAACAAATTAGTTCGTGGTCGCACCTTGCATATCAGCTCTGGTATTTGTCATATGATGGTCTTAGCCCGATAAAGCTGTGAACGCCCGTTAGTTCAATAGCGTAGCCAGTTCGAAGAAATCGTTTCATGGCATAGCTGTTAGGTGCAGACATCTTTAAAGCAGCAAGTCTTGAATGCTTTTATTTCAATTAAATACATAGCTAACGCTACGTTCCTGTTTACCCCCAACCAATAGTATCTGACCATGTCCAAAATAAGTAACGTCGGATACAATAATGAAATTATATAGTGTCACAGTTTTCGTTGCCATAATCCTCCGAAACGGCTTGACCGATTTTGATGAATTTTTTTATGCTTATCCGGTATCTATGAGAATCGGCCAACATCTATTTTTCATCCCCCTAAATGTTAGGGGTAGTCCACCCCTAATTTTTATTTTTATTTTTTAGACAAATTTTTTAATTTCTATTTTTTTATGATACAACATACAAAAATACATACAATCCTCAATTTTCACCCTTCTACGATCAAGCCTTATTTTTTAATAGCCATTTTAGTAATTATTCATTTTTCACCACTTGGTAAATTATCCCAGAGAAAGAGCTAATTAAAACCAAGTTGTTGTCTCTTTTGTGAGCGGGTTTTCTGCTTACTTTAAAATATTTCTCACATACCAACTGGGTATATGTTTAAGTAAGTCCCTGTATTGTTCGGATTTACAAATGCAAACGGTTGAGGTCGCTAAAATCGGGTTTTAGGTTAATTACGATTTTTCGCGTTTAAAAATATGATTGACACAGGTTTGAACCAATTTGATGCAGACGAAGTTGCACGGGTCAGCTAGTATTGTTATATATTCTGGATCTTGGAAGCGGCGTCAGAAATTTCCGTGAAACTTAGTATGTAGGTGGTTTCGGGAACGATAAATCGATCGTGCCAGATTTCATTCATAGAAAACTTTTTTATCTGAGTTTTCATGCAATGAAAGATATAGCTAGAATAAAAAAGTAAATTTCGCTCCCGCTGTCAAAATAAAAATAGCTCAGATGGAAATTGGCTGCTTCGAAAATCCGACTAACCCCAGTTCGAATCCGCGTGACAGCAAAAAAGATTTTCTTTTTAATTTTTTTTTTTTGTAAGAAAAAAGCTAATTTTGTAAAGCAAACCTAACAGTTTATTTTGATTTAAAAACGTTTTTTAAAAAACCTAGGCTCGGTCGTCCAAGTACTTAATAATAAAATGATTATATCCAATAAACATGACCATTGTTTATTTATCAGTATAAATACATAGCTTCAAAAAGCTGCCTATATTTAGTAGAAACATAAACACGTGTCTGCGGCACAACTAACTGTTGTTTTGAGTACCAAATACTATACCGAGAGTTAGATGTATAGATTTAGATGATTTTATTAAACACTCTTCTTACATTTAGTTCCAAGTGAACGTAGTCGCAGGTACAGCTAATATATATGCAGGGATCTTATTTCTTGAACATTAAGGCTTTCTTACATATTGTCTTACGGGACTTCGCTTAATCATTGCACGTGTTACGAGGCTTTAGCTTCAAAATATTCCTTAAGATAATAAAGTCAACATTTCAAGTACGTTATTTAAACTTTAGTCAAACTACCAAGGGTATGCCAAGAAGATATTTGCTCTCTTTAAGGATAATTATACAATTTCTTAAAATTCATATAGGTACATATAACGTTCATATTAATTGACAGCGGCCGATAGTTCGGTGAAGCTGTTAAGACCTTGCTGGGTCAATAGCGTAGTCATTTCGAAAAAAAAAATACAGTGGCCAAATAAAAAAAAATTGGACAGAAATTTAATAATAATAGTAATTTTATATGGTATTTCGTTAATTCGTTCGTTAGTATAAACTGAGTTATAGGAAACATTTACAAATATTTTGAACGTGTTAAGATTTACATACAATAAAATATAAGTGACCTTAAACAAAATAATAGAATATACACGAAATTGAGAATTATGCATTTTTTCGTATTTTTAGATTGCATGCTTTGGTGTGTGTATGTAAAAAAAAAGATTTCTGGAAAAGATAATTAACGTATGCATCTATAACCATATTCATGTCGAGTCCCCCTTCTCTCCTAACCCCTCCCTCTTCCCCTCTCTCCCTTCCTTTTCCGTCCTCCAAACACAGGCTGGCAAACGCATTTGCGACTCTCTTGTCGTCACCTGTCACCTGTTCGTTTACCTCCTATGATATAAAAAAAACATTATAACAATGATATTATAACTAAAAATGTGTAAAGACGTAATAAGCGCTTCGATAGCGGCTTGTTAAAACTTGGTTAGCTAGCTTAATTTTGACAGCTGCTCCATCAATCCTCCCGTCTCTAACATATAACTATTTCTTTTTACCACCAATATTGAGAATATATTTTTTTTTTATATCAAAGGAGGCAAACGAACTTGTGGGTCACGTGATGTTAATCACCACCGTCCATAGACACTAGCGACATCAGGGACGTTGCAAGTGCGTTGCCAGCTTGTATATGGGAGAAGGGGGAGAGGAAGGAAAGAGAAAGAAGGAAAGAAGAAAGGACGTGGGCCTACGGCTCTCTCACAAACCGAACGAAACACAACAATGCAAGCACTGTTATTTCACGTCAGTTATCTGTGAGAGGGGTGGTACTATCCCGAAGGAGCCGACCCATTCATTGCGAAACCAAAAATAGCTTCAGCGGGGCTCTACCACCTACAAGCGGAGCTCTACCACCTACAACCTTATGCCACCTTACTTCCACATTTTCTAAGACAGTGTGGCGTTACAATACTACTTTATTTATGTGTGCGTCTTCGTGTCATTTGTGTTGTGAAAATATCGTATAATATATCTTATAATGTCATTGCATTATAAAGTCAAAAGGATTACAATAATGTCAGTGTGTGTGCTAACGAGTCTTTTGGTGTGAGGATGAGTAATTGTTTGAGTTTCTTTAAATGAGAATTACTACGTAAATCGGACTTCATGATTAAATTTCAAACCTAAACCTAACATGCTAATCTAATACCTTTAAACGAGCAATTCTTGTATATTTTTATATATTCAGGATCTCGAAAACGGTGTCAGCTATTTCAACTTGAAACTTAATATGTAGGTAGTCGGTAGTGGGGACGATAAATCGATCTATCTAGATTTTATTCATAGAAAACTTTTTTAACTGAGTTTTCAGGTAATTAAAAAATATAGCTAGAGTATAAAGGTAAATTTCGCCGGCGCTGTTAAAACAAAAATAGCTCAGATGGAAATCGGTTGCTTCGAAAATCCATGTAACCCTAGTTCGAATCCTAGTAAAAGACAAGAACCGATAATTTTTTAATTAGCAGAAGAGATATATTTTTTAATTTTTTTTCTGTAAAATAGGTTAATTTTATAAGGAAAACATAACAGTTTATCTTAATTTAAAAATAATTTTTTAAAGAACCGAGCCAGGCTCAGTCGCCCAGTTACTTTTGCTTACATCAGTAACCTGATCCTTGCTTATTGTTAAGTTACTATCAATCTTTATTTACTGGCTAAACCAATTAACAACAGTGCACTAATAATTAACTGAACAATGAGTATTCCCGTGAAATTTATAAGTGGTAGGGCCACGCTGAAGCTATTATTGGTTTCAGTATGAATTGGTCGACTCGCCCTGGGTAGTACCACCCACAGGAAAACGACGTGAACTAACAGTGCTTGCACTGGTGCGTTTCGTTTGGTCAGTAAGAGCGCCGGAGGCCCATGTCCCGCCCTCCCTCTTCTCCCTTCCCATTTTCCCTTCCCCTAAACTCAGGCTGGCAACGTACTTGCAATTCCCCTGGTGTTGCTATTGTATATGGACGGCGGTGATCACTCAAGTGACCCGCCTGTTCATTTACCTCCTGTGGCATAAAAAAAAACTAATACATATTGAAGGTTAAATTGTTACTTCAGAATACCAGGTTAGATTAAACCCGAGATATTGAAGGAAATGGAGAATGATAGTAATTTAAGCTATGTACAATATATGCGAATCACTTGGGTACGAATATCCTACGTTCCACTTGTCTTCTGCCTTAATTTCTATTAATTAGTAGTGCGTACGGAATACACAGCCTTAATTTTATTATTAAATATGATTCTCAATCAACATCCTTAAAGTCAAAATATCGGCAACTGATAATCAATAGTAACATTTTTCATAGTACGAAATTTGTTTTACAATGTGTCGTTTTAAAATAAGCTAAATTCTTATTTTAATCGTTCATATAACATGTATAATTTTTTAAGATCGCCATATTTTTTTATATCATAGGAGGCAAACGAACAGGTGGGTCATCTGATGTTAAGCGATCACCACCGTCCATAAACACTTGCAACACCAGGGGAGTCGCAAGTGCGTTGCCAAAATGTATTGGGGGGATGGGGTGGGGAGGAAGAGATAAGAAGAGGGGGAAGGTGAAGAGAGGTGGGTCTCCGGCGTTCACACTGACCGAACGAAACGCAACAATGCAAGCACTGTTACATCATGTCGATGTTTCTGTGTGTCGGGTGGTACTACCCCGGGCGAGCTGACCCATTCATTCTGAAGGAAGTAAGTAATAGATTCAGCGTGGCTCCATCACCTACAAAAATTTTATACCACTTTTTATATAACGTAGTTCAAATTTTGCTTTCCATAAAGGTTTTAGTTTTTTTTTTATGATTTTGATATTTTACGTGTACAAAATTTGAAGATCTTGAAAAATAACGTAAAATATTAGGAACGGCTAAAATTTGATTTAGCTTATTTGGATACGAATATACCTCTTAACTATTTTTAATGAAATTATAATATTAAGTTATAATATTAAGAAGAACGAAATTAATTACATAGTAATTAATCTAACAACATCATTCCTTCCATCCACACAGGTCACAGTATCGTTTGTTTAAATGTTTAAAATGTACCATGCATAGTTAATTTAAAAGCTATATATCAAAAGAGGAAATGAGTGCCACGAATTTGTGTCATACTATGTTAGATCACCCTCGGGTTAAAACTTTGCACAATTTTTTTTTTTTTATAGTAATTATTAACCGATAACATGGTTAACACAGTACATACAACAGTTTAAATAGTTTAAAAATTTTAAAGCTTAGAACTTATTGTATCTCATCGTACAGAATGTGTGTCATTAGATATATTTATAGGTTCCAACATGGAATTACGGAATTTTTCAATCATACAAATGTAATCTATACTTCTATACTAATATTATAAAGAGGTAAAGTTTGTGAGTTTGTGATGTTGTGATGTTGTGGCGTTGTAGGGGGTAATCTCAGGAACTACTAGTCCGATTTGAATAATTCTTTCAATGTTATATAACTCATTAATCGAGAATGGTTATAGGCTATATATCATCACGCTAATATTAATAGGAGCGGAGATACTAATATTATAAAAAGGTAAAGTTCGTGAGTTTGTGACGTTGTGACGTGGCGTTGTAGGGGGTAATCTCAGGAATTACTGGATTGATTTGACAAATTCTTTCAATGTTATATAGCTCATTTATCGAGAAAGGTTACAGATTATATATCATCACGTTAAGGATAATAGGAGCGAAGCACTAATAAAGAATAATTCAAAATCGGGATTTCTTTTTCTCTTGAGAGCTTAGCGTTAGCCCAAAGTAACTATTCCACGTGCACGAAGTCGCGGGCAGATGCTAGTGAAATATATAATTAAATGATACCTAATGAATCTTTTTACACACAAATTAATAAAGCTATTTGGACCGGTATGCTAAAAGAATTTGTCAACGTCGGATTAAGTATTCACGCATGCATAATAAACTTGGTAGGCATTAGCAAGAAATTAACTTACTAAACGGGCATGCAAGATGCATGTGAGGCAATTCATGCTAAACGAGGCGCAAGGCGGTTTAGCATATAAAACATATCACGTCGAGCTATCAGAAGCTGTAATAGAAGCGTGAAACATAGCTTATGTATAATTACTATATAAATCATTCTCATATGTTGTTACGAGGAATATGATTTTTTTTATTTTGTTTTAGCGGTTGTACTAACGAAGGAGAAAATAATAAATGTTCTCTTTACACTACGACTGTAAAAAAATAAAACAGCAACTGATATAATTAATCGTCAGTCTGTCAATATTTTTGAATATCTCTTTACCTTCTTTAGTCTAACTATAAGATATTCACTTTTTTATATGAAGATATTTACCCCAAATTTATCATTTCTTTTCAACAATGCAAGCACTGTTACTTCACGTCGGTGATTCTATGGGTCAGGTGGTACTATCCCGGACGAGCCGACCCATTCATGCTAAAACCAGTTACAGCTTCAACTTCAGCTTCTGCTTTGGTCTAAATATAGTGTACAATATAATTCAAGAAACACTGTACTTCTAGTCCGGTGAAGCCGTTAAGATCTTGCTAGGACAATAGCGTAGCCAGTTCGAGACCGTACTCATAAAACTATAAATGTTCTTTGACATTATTTATTTTCACCGTATACTCTGATCTAGAGAATACGGTGCCAAAATAAAGCACTGTGACTGCTTTACACAATGTCTGTAGCGATCGCGATTAATTCACAATAATACATAAAACAATAACTAATTAAAGCTAGCTTTACCATTAAGACATCACGAAAGAATATGCGAGATGGTGTTTGATTTTTTACTTTGCCATTAGTAAAACATATATTTTACATTCTTAAATATACAATATAAAATAGCAGTATTTTTTTCTCGAACTGACTACGCTGTTGACTTAGCAAGGTCTTAACAGCTTCATCGGACAACTAAAATACCAGTAATTCTCTACTTCATTTACAGATAAAGAGACGGGTTAATTAAATCCATATAATTGCACAGAATAATAACATACTTATTGTATCAATCAAATCAAATATACTAAGTACCTTTACCTATTTTAATGAAAGCATATCTTCTCCAACTAATAACTTATCAAACTGTACAACGCTCTCAGTCCTACATTCATCCCCCTTCTTCGATCAACTTACTGTCATGGCTTGTCGGCCATTACCTAACCGAACGCTCGCACACTACATTCTACAAACTCTACAACGGTATACGAAAAACAATAAACAGACTCTTAACTGACATTATAAACTGTATTACACAGTAATAAGGCAATAAATCGACCGTTAACTTGTCTGTTATCCGTATATATAAATTAGTTTCATCTACTATATTCGATGTTTACACTCGGCCGTCCGCGATCGTCATTTAATCAATTCGATATTTGAACGCGGTAAAGTGCTGTCATTTGTTGTGAACTCTTTCGTGTATTTCTTTCGTTATTTAAAAATAAACCGTTTTTTTTTCATTTTGTACGTTATATTTATAATAGTTTGTTTTCCATTACAAAAATGAGCATCTCTCATTAACCATTATTACAACAAATTATTAATTTAATTATTTTCGTGATAATAACGTTATTTTAAAAACCGGTTATAACGTAGATTTTTTTTAATTAGTGAAAGTGATGATTAGGCAAAGGAACACGACCACACGCCCAAATGATGCGACGAGATTAGTTAGTGCCTGACAATGTGGCACAGAGGTGTGGAGTTTGTGAATTAGTGAAACGAATATGTGAATAAAAATGTTAGCTGGTGAGGAAGCCAGCATCGAGTTAGTGCAAAAATGGCTGCAAAGGCGTAACAGCGATGACAATGACACAGGTTATTTAAAATGTTAACCTTATCATTAGTTTTTTTTTGTTATTCAAAAGGATATTTATTACTAAAGAGTTTTAATTATTTTATTATAAATATACTTGTCAATTTGTGAACTAACACTAATCTGGAATTATATTCACATTTATTTTGTAATTATGATTATAATTCTTAATAGGTACTGGTTCACAAAATCATTTTTTTATAACCTTGTATATGAAGTTTCGATTGAATTATTTATTAGATTGTATGTATGTATATTTAAAATTTCATTAAAAAAATAACGAATGGAAAAACGAGCCACATGGCAAAGTTAAATATTAAATGAGCATTATTAATAACTTTAGTATACTGAAAATGAATCAGTAAGAGGTATAGGTTATATATATAATTGTAGATAAGTTAGTCCGAATATTATCTCTTTTGATATGTAACTTAAAAAATACGTGGTTAATAGATGGATGAGCATAATGATTTTGAGATTAAATATTAGAAAAAATAACTGTCTCTTCAAATTAAAAATATTTATTCGATTTAAAAAAAAAGGTCAAAGGAGAAGAAAATGACGAAAAATACAGTTTGTTGTAATGTGAACTCTTACCACCGTAAAGGGTCTGAATATGTATTGAAAAGTCCAATTTTACTCGTAAGACAATTAAACAAAGCAGTCTTACTTTATTGTGCAGACCATCATTATAGCTGGTTGTTTAAATTAATGTTTACTAAATATTTTTATACAGGTACATGACGACGACATACCTGACAACAATGAAGTTCATGAAACTGAAGTGACAAATAGTTCATAACATGAAAATGCAGTAAGCATTCATTTTAAAACTTATCTATATATTTAGAATATTAATAAATAAAAAGTAAATTTCTGACCTCTGACTGATTCATCTATTAATAATTTTAGTACAAAAATGAATGTGTTTATTGCCGGTTTTTCTCAAATTGAGATATTTTCCGAACCAGTGGTAGTGTTGGCGTACACGCTTTCTCAATAAAGTACTCTTGATTTCAGTTCGTTAATATATAGCTTGGGACTTAAATTACATATAAGCAAGCCTTTTTTTGTTACTTCCTTTTTTGGACATGCTAATTTTCAAAAGTTATAAGTTCATAATTTTTTGTATCTCAAAAAGTGCACAAACGTACACTTTGTTATTTTGAGTACTTGCGGCATACATACAATAATAAGATACTGTTCCAAAATTTTCAGACCGAAAACCAACTTCTGAAAATATTTCGGTATTTTCGAATTTTGCTCTAAGGGCAGTGCGTGCCCCCACAAAAAATGCCGTATATTATAAATACTAACTTAGTCCCGCAGTTTTTCTACTGTTAATTTGTTATATTTGACCTCGGGTATTCTACTTTTTTATGCGTAAAAGATACCATATGTCCTTTTTTGTACTCTTTAATAGCGATCTTGTGTAAATTATATAGGAACAATAACACAAAAATATAGTTCGGGCGGAAATGCCAAAATTCCACGAGACAAAATTACTTTGACTGTATTAATTATAAGTATTTGGACGACTGAGCCTAGCTCGGTTCTTTAAAAACATGTTTAAATTAAAATAAACTGTTAGGTTTGCCTCACAAAAATAGCATTCTTTACCAAAAAAAAAAAATTAAAAAAAAGATTCTCTTTAGCTGTCACTCGGATTCGAACTGAGGTTAGACGGAATTTCGAAGCAGCCGATTTCCATCTGAGCTGTTTTTGTTTTGAAAGCAACGGCGATATTTACCTTTATATTCTAGCTATATTTTTTCATTGTTTGAAAACTTAGATAAACATTTTTTCTATGTATGAAATCGAACTAGATTTATCGTCCCCGAAAAGACGACGTCGTTTCCGGGATCCTGAATATACAAAAATATACAAGACTTGTTCGTTTAATGATATTAAATAGATAGATACTTGGCATATGATTATTTTAGTAGACGTCTCACTTATAGGTAAACAATAAAAAATTGATTTGCATATGTAGGAACAGTGGTACAGAGTTAGATCGGTGTTTTACCATCAAATTGTTTGTTAGGTTTAAACAATAATTTTTAAATACACATAAATTATTTGCACGTCATTAGTCAATAAATGAGTGTGCAAAAAATGTGTTATTGTAAAACATATCAGGTGTATTTACATGAATACTGGGGTACACATACCACCTACGCAAATATAAGTTAGTTATTATTGGCCTTAGGTCAATAAATTATATATTAAATATAAGAATACCTTTAACATGATTGTTTATTAATTGAAATGGTTAATTTCGTGCGATAGTTATTTCTACTATAGATGTGATATGCCAATGTTATTAAAAGGGTACTTATAAGAAGGACTCACATTAGGACTAAGAGAAAAACGAAGAAAGGATGACTTGATTCTGAGAATGATGACATCTGTTTATTAGGTGTGCATGCCGAGTTAGAAGTTGCTAGAGCTAGACCAGTTGTAGAGAGAAATATTAGGGTGGTACAAGTAATGTAGCACTTTAATAAAATGATATTTTAATATTGTTAATAATGGCTAAAAATACCGATTTTTATTTTGTGATATTTTTATAGCTGTTAAATAGAAATTTTCGTTACAACTTTATTCTATAATGCAATAAAATAAATCAATTAAGAATGCATGTCCATGTATCATTTACAATATATATAAGAAAGTAGTAACTGCATCTCATTTATAACTAATCACTAACTAAAGAACGTTTACTAAGCATTTTTACAAGTAAAGTAAGGTTCTATGTGAGCTCATATCGTTTGAAATCTTTTAATAAAAGCTTCAATATAATAAAACCCAAAGCTACTAAATATAGTATTGGAACAATAAGCAAATGGAGTCAGTAGAACATTCTTTCTCCTTCCACATTCTTTTGTTAGCTAATCTCAGTGTTCACAACTTTTATATATTGATTATTATGTACACAAGACAATACATTTTCGGTCTTCCTCTACTCCGCGCTGTTCTGTTTTCATCGTCATACCTAAAACATTTCTGGTTATACGACTGTCATGTCTTTTCATGACATACCCGTACCAACTATTACCCCTGAACTCTTCTATCACTGGTGCTGTTTTCAAACGTCCTTTAATATAATTGTTCCTAAACCCATCCGTTCTTCTTCGACACATATAATCGTCTCCACGTATAGCCTCTGTACTCATATAAATATATATAAGTAAATTTAAATCAAGTCTAAAACACGAGTACACTTTTTAGTTAAAGGTAGTGTAATTGTTTTTTACATTCTTTTTTATTTAATTTTATTTTTGGTAAGCAATCATCTAGTAGATTAATATTGCCATTGTCGAGTAGGTGATACTACAAAATAATTATAAAAAAAAGTTTACTACAACTGTTTCAATAAACTAACAAGATGGTGGCCGTCTTGTTACAACTTTCCAGGGAGTGTTTGTGCCAAGACAGAATCTATCCGCCGTGGTATTATTTCCGATACACTTCACTTGTGCACAATAACCAAACTATATTACACAAAATACCACCAATATTACAAATTATATAAACAACACCATATTATAAATAAAACACAAAAATCACCACATGACATTCAAAATACCGCCAAAAATTATTTTACATTCGTATCGGTATATTCATAGACCTTCTAAAACAAAGAGTTTACAGACTGTCGCTAACTTTGTCACTCTATGGTTACATTGATCAAAATTAGTCAAAATATTAAAGAAATTCGCAGCATTGCTTTCATGATAATAATCAGGTGATTTTTTGTAGGTGGTAGAGCCACGTTGAAGCTATTACTGGCTTCAGCAAAAATGAGTCGAATCGCCCGGGGTAGTACCACCCTCTCATAGAAAACCGACGTAAAGTAACAGTGCTTGTATTGTTGCGTTTCGTTCCATTAGTTACAATGTCAGACGCCCATCTCCCTTTCCCCTCCCTCTTTCCCTTCCCCTGTAATACAGAGGCTGGCAACGCACTTGCGGTACTCCCCTGGTGTTGCTAGTGTCTATGGACGGTGAAAATCACTTCGCATTAGGTGACCCACCTGTTCGTTTGCCACCTATGATATAAAAAAAAATCATTCTCTCTCTATAACTATTATACAATAGAATTAATTTATTAAACCTTTAAAAAAATTGCTTCAACATACCCATGATTACTCTCAACATTAACTAGCACATCAAGTTAATTAAGATATTCCGTTGTATTGCACTGAATATTAATTCAGTAACTGTCAGTTCTATAGTTATCTCGTTACCTGTCACGTATCAAACGTAGGTAACGGTAATTAATGCAAATTCGTGATTATTGACCTGTTTTCAATTGTCGACAGGTAGTTCGAGTGGATCGCCTGGAGCGCGCGCCGGTCGACGCTCCTCGCTCGCTCTTACACCCGAAGATGAACCTCTAGTCGATGTCGCTGTAAGTATTACTAATTTTTTTTTATATCATAGGAGGCAGACGAACAAGTCACTCGATGTTAAGTGATCACCATCGTCCATAGACACTTGGAACACCAGGGGAGTCGCAACTACGCTGCCAACTTGTATTGGGGTGCGGGGGGAGGGGAAGGGGAGGTAGGTGGGTACTCTCACTGACCGAACGAAACGCAACAATGCAAGCACTGTTACTTCACGTCGGTTTTTTGTGAGCGGGTGGTACTACCGCGAGCGGCCGATCCATTCATGCTGAAACCAACAATAGCTTCAGCTTGGTTCTACCACCTACAAAAATGATTGCCAACGTGATAAAGATGTTTTAATAACTTCGCAAAGTTGCAAATGGAGCTAATCGTGCGGTTCAGTACATCGCTCAAATAGGTGTTCACATATCGGCCTTTCTTAATAAAGATTGATTGTAGTCTGGTGGTCAAGTCGCCCTCGTCCCCCGATACCCCGCATCACGCTACGCAGTCCATCCAAACTGATACTTTGTTCTTGTTCGGCGTACTTTCTGACCTACACTTTGCATGGTAATTACTGCATTCCTAAACGTCATAGCTTGATATAAAGAGTTAATATTCTATATGGTAGGTTTTTTACATCAAAGATAGGCATAGAGAAATTGGGACTTTTAGAAAAGCAAATAAAAATGTTTTAAGACTGTTTTATGAGATATTAAATAGGTCCTATAACGACAATGTCCTCTATATTAAGGCTGCCAGTAGAGACAACTTATTTTATAACGCAGGGATTCTGAGATTATTCGAAATGAAATCTTATTACAGATGCCAACAAAGTCTCTTACCAACCTTATCAATGATTAAGAAACCTTCCAACTCTTATTTATTTTTTTAGCAAGATTGTATAAGGAATTAACTGGAAAAGCGATGTTTTAATCCTTGCAAATTTTATTTTACATTTAAATTCTTATGTTTTTTACATTATATGCATTCTGTATAATTTATAATCCTTGCAGTGATAATTATATTTTAACTGACGCCACGCTGATATCCGAACACGCTATAAACGATGTCTCAAAAAATAAAGTTACCTTGTACATTTTTATATGAGCCAAATAAAAGCAAGTAAAAAGAATTATATGTACTTAAGACCACACGATAGAAGTAAAAAATTACAAATAAATTAATGCCCTTTTATATCATACCGATTTATTAATAATTATATGTAAACAAATAATAGTAACATTGAAATATAGACAATATAGGTATACACTTGAAATGCTGATATGATTATAAATATACAAAACAACATTATGTTATTATGTATAACACATATCATAAAAACGTTTTTTTTCTTGAACTGACTACGCTATTGACCTAGCAAGGTCTTAACAGCTTCACCGGACTACTAAGGCGAGCGCTTAAGGCACTCAGCCGATTTTATTATGGCAACCAGCTCAAGGGTGCACGGCACACCTCGGCTTGGCTGTTGCCTGTTGCATGCAAAATCGCGACCTAACTTAGCTAACCTAGCTAACTATTCATATGTGTATGATTTGTTGAAACGTATATGTGTACCAAGCATACACGCCTCAACAACTCCTCCATATATTTATTATCGGAAAATTGAGAGTTTTTCAGTTCGATAAGGAAAAAAAGTAAACCCTTCCACTTTCATGTGTAAGCGTGTAGGCGTGCACGTGTGTGGGGGTGATCGTGTAGTGTTGTAGCAGTGATGTATATTTGTGTGTCACCGTATCGCGCAAGCAACGCACTCAAGGGCTCCCTACCGAGGGATCGAACCTAGGCTTGAGCCGCTGCCGTGGGAGGCCTAATCGGGGACAATATCTAAACAAATACTAACAAACAACAACAAAAAGAACCTTAGTTAAAGTTTGTTCTAAAATTTTTTAAAGGTATGGGAATGATACTTTTAACGTAAAAAAAATCACATCTAGGTTCAATGATCAACATTAAAGGGGCGCTTCCAAGTTTACGTACATTACGTAACTGCTTATCGTAGGAACGCCATACGGTCGAATAAAGGGAAGCGGGGCGCGGGTCGAGGTGGGGACGTAGGCGGGACTGCGTGGCACGGTATAATTCATTGCTTTCCTTATTTTCACACCAGTTACATTTTGCGTAAATCACCTGATGTTCAGTGTATATCAGCTTTGTTTTTCTCGAGATAATTAGGTCAAATATTAAATGCCTATTTTTTAATTGATTTAGAACGAGAATGGATTAATTATTACCCTGTAAAATATTGCTGATGACTAACCAGTTTGGCTGTACATACACACTTATATCACTATAAAGTGTAGTTAAACATCTTTCTTCCAAATTGAATTGGACATTAAAAGGACGTATAAAGAATTTAATATTTATCATATCTATGTTAAAATGTACGTTTTGCACAATCTATCTTTACTTAAGTTAATCTTGAAACTTGCTAAAACAATATACTTGTACTAACCTCAACTTTCTAGAACAAAAATATCATACATACAAATTCCATTACCATTTATTGAATATAAGATTCGACAAGTTTAAAACGTGTATATTCTTAAGCTATATGTAGAATAACAAATATAACTTACGAGTTTTGTACGAATAAGAAATTTGTATTATTCTTAAGTTAAACCATATAAAAAAAGTATATATCTGAAAATAACTATACATTAGAAAAAAATATATTATTAGATATAAAATAGTGAATTACAAAGAATTGTATTATTACCATAAATTCAAATATGCCTATATACAAAAAATAATGGATTGGAATTTTATTTAAATCAGGTTTAAATTAATTTCAAATACAGGTGCGCTGTAGATTTCCAATTCAAATAAATT
>JACEII010000068.1:2686073-2747901 GCA_014332785.1 Antheraea mylitta | reverse complement strand
TATATTGAAGTTAGTGCATACACAATGCTGGCAGTAGGGTACATTCATAAAATTAATATATTTATACACCACAGTTATAATAGTATGTATAATCACAAATGCGTTTGTTTATGCGAAGATGCGTTTGTTTATTCGAAAATTCGTTTGTTTATTCGAAAATGTGTTTGTTTATTCGAAAATGCGTTTATTTATTATACTTTCACGCCTTAAATACTCAACCAATCATCTTGAAACTTTATATATGCATTGTCAGAAATACATAAAAAGACATAGGGTACATTTTATCTATATTCTATAGCTATATTCAAACTTAGTTAAGTTTAATCCCGAAAAGACACAGGCGTGTATATATATATATATATATATATATATATATATATATATAGAGTGGACTTCGTACCTATGTAGATATGATTTTTCATTCATCGTCATTCATCAAAAATTCATATATTTAATTTAATTTAATTAATTTAATAATATATTTATTTTTCACTTTTCAGTGCTTTATAAGTTTTTGATATCGAAATCGGTTCAATTTTTTTTGTAAAAATTTTTATTAAGGTGTTTCTTTACAAGTGACTGACAACCTCGAGTTTCTTGGGGTCTAACTAACATCGGATCTCAATTTCGGGCGCTCAATTGAACAAAAAGCGAGAACAGCTGCGAGAAAATTTGGGATCCTCTCTAAAGTTAAGCGATATTTTACACCAGAACAGTTTCTTAAGCTGTATCAAGTACAAGTACGCTCATGTGTGGAATATTGCTGCCACTTATGGGATGAATCAGCCAAATATCAGCTGGCCGCTCTTGACTCTATTGAGCGTCGTGCTCGTCGGCTTGTCGGTGATGAAACACTGTGGGATACAAGAATGCTCAGTTTAGACCATCGACGAAAAATGGCATGTCTCTCAGTGTTTTATAGGTTACACTTTGGAGAGTGTGTACAGGAATTACATGATATAATTCCGCCATCCCCATTTCATCTGAGGACGACTAGACGCCGTGAGGGTTTCCACCCTTACGTGGTTGATATTCCCGTAATTCGTACGAAGCGATTTGCTTCCACATTCATTATACTTACGGCTAAGGAGTGGAACTCACTCCCGGCGTCTGTCTTCCCGACATCTTATAACTTGGAAGTCTTTAAGAGTAGAGTGAATAGGTACCTAGTGGGTAAGCGCGATACATCGTCGGCCTCATCGTCACTTACCATCAGGTGAGATTATGGCCAAGCGCGTACCTGTTAAATATAAAAAAAAACTAGAAATATATTATATAAAAAACTAGAAATATATTATATAGTTATTATTATAACAAATATATAATTAATTTAAGAATCTAGAGAGTTTATTTCTTAGATCGAATCTGCATTAATGCGAGCGGAGTCTGGAGCAAAGGTAGTTTCTAATAAAGACCTAAATAATAACAATTTCGGTGAATATAATGTCATGTACATGTCATAAAAACGCAAGTGCCTTTTTTTTCTCGAACTGACTACGCTATTGACCTACCAAGGTCTTAACAGCTTCACCGGGATACTAACAAGTGCCTTTATATTTGTGACTTCATTCACGTTATTTCATTACTTAAATTAATATTAACTACTTTGCATTAATTACTATTCAAAAAACTACGCCCAACTATCTAGAAATGTCTAGACAACATAATTCTCTCCAGGACTGGTGCCAACGTTTAATGTCTCCGAGGACATTATTTTTTCTACGTATTACATCTACATTCTATATAATATTACCTCCATTTATATAAAGAAGTTGTTCCAATAGTGACGCTAACAGGAAGCCTGAAATGGAAGCATGTTTCTAGCTTTAAACATTAGATTTCATGTTACACTAAGTGCCTGAGATAATACGTAATCTTTTGTAATATAGTATTATTTCATGAAACGACTACTAAAATTACCTTTTAAAATAAACTGTAATCATCCGTAATCAGTGCAGCTCTAATTGATAACACGGCTTTATCAGATTTAATCACAAAATATAATATATATCTAGTATAATTGGATACACTGTAAAGGACAATCGTGCGCATGACGTCGCTCATGGGATATAACAGTATAGTTAGATATATTTTTTAATTTAAGTTATAATTCACTATTTTAAGTGTTTTTTTTTCTTCAAAATGTAATGAGTGGATACCTATTAACCGATGGTTACGTGAGTGAATTAAAATTTATACAGTTAAGAATGGTTCGCGTGTGTGCCTGTAAAAATAAAATAAAAAATACAAAAAAGCAATACAATTCGAATAGATTAGTATTAGTTATATGGATAGGAATTCGTAAATAAATGAATAACCGGTTTCAACAATTTAGTGCTTTAGAATCCATATGAAATATGATTTAAAAAACTTTACCACAATTTAATCTAGTATAATTATTGACAATTAATTTGATACCTATAATTTACACATGATGTAATTGCATGTATAGAATTGCAAATATGGATTCAAATAAGAATTCGACATCTAACTCTCAAGCAGACAAAAAACAACCAGGATGTTGGGCGCGGTTCAAAACGTTGTTTGAAGGAAGAGGTTTCGATTTGGAGTATGAATATAACCATGGAAGGCACACAAACATTTTAGAGGACAGTCGAAACGATACAGACGGTTACAGAAGAATCGAGGATAGAAAATCTTTAAACAAAACAACTACATTTGAAGTTACAAGTGACACGAATAATGGTGAAGTTACAGGAGAGGTTAATTTTTATGAACAATTTGCAACACTTGGCGATGATTTCAAAGAAGAATATGATATATGGAGAAGATCTTCGGGTATTCGTAATCGCGTGTCAATAAGGCCAAGTACGTTGCTAACAAATATTGCGGAAGAGATAGGAGAAGATGATGATATAGAAGTGGTGAGTATATTTATATTGTAGAAAGTACTTCGATTGTTCTCCCATCATCGATTAAGTAACCAGAATTATTAAATGAAATAGTAGAAATACTCCTTTAACAAATCTACTATGCAGTTATAATAAATTCTCATTGAAATTTGGGATGTTCATTGTTTTCTATTTAACAAAATGTATAAGGGATATATAATTCGTAACACAGTTCTTATGAAAACAGTTCTATTTTTGTATAGATCGATAGGTTATTTGGATTGCTTATCACATCTAAATATTTGCTCAGAATAGTTGTTATTCTATGTAGTTGTTAATTCACGTTTGTTAATTATTTATAAAAATTTGACCAAAATCACAGTCGATGTTAGATGACGTCAAAAAAACTGCCAATAATAACTAACTTCTTTGAGTTCGTAGCCAATGATTTAAAGTTAATTTTAACTATTTTTAACCGACTTCAAAAAAAGGAGGAGGTTATCAATTCGGTATTTCAATTCAAAATCTCACTTGTATTGGAAGTAGGTGCCAAAGTTTAAGTCCACTCTCGCATCTCGCGATGAGTATTTGTATAATATAATATACTTTTCTACCTGGAACAAATTTGAAATTTCGGTTGGCACCGAATTCCAATACATCTCTAGGTAGTGCACATACATATTCATGTTTTATATAATAAACTATTTATTTTAAGCTTTTTAGTGCATTATGGGCTATTGATTGATATTGAAGACGGTTAATTTTTTTTTTTGAAAATTTACTTTATTAAGATATTTAATTTAAAGGAGACAAAACTACTGCAATTTATCTGGGATATATAATGGAATAGTAAAAAATGGATAAAAGATATTTCTTGCTATCAATGCCATTACATGCCTTACAAACCTAGGATAGAGTATTGAGTATGGGATATATCGCGTATATTTGAAATTACTTTACAAAATACTAATAATGTTTATAAAGCGTTACAGCATTACATAGTACACAATTGAAAGATTAAAGAACTAATTCCAACAATCTCGTGTTTTACTATCGCGAATACTGACTGACGTCTTCGGCCAAATGACGTAGCGAATGAGTTTGCGTATGTCGTAAATGAAAGAATGAAAAATATTTATTCAATATTGAAAGAGAGTGAAACGGATCTAGTAACGTCTGCGTTCCAATTATAATAGATATATCCAACTATAAATGCTCTGAAACGATAAATTAAAATATTGTTAAGAAGTTTACATCGTTCTACATCTTTAAAAGCATTCATTTTATTTATATATTTATTTATTATAAGCTGTTCCCGTGACTTCGTCCGCGTGGAGCCTGATGATTCAAAACAGTGACTAATAAAGTAATTTGAATGTATTAAGTCTAATTACTATCTACTTTTCTGTCCTACTTAAGTCGTGTCGTTATTAGTTACAATAACTTTAAAAAGTTCGAACCGATTTTAATTAAACAAATACTAGATTTTACTCGAAGATATGCTTTATGATTTTATTGAAAGGTTTAATTATAAACTCAGTACTTTAAAAGTGAGTACTTCAAATAAGCACTCAGATAGGCAGCCAGAAATATTTTTTACAAGAATCTAAAAAGAACAGACACGCTAGATTTTTTTTTTCGAAATGACTACGCTATTGACCCAAAAAGATCTTAACAGCTTCACCGGACTACGCGCTAGATTAATATTCTTCTTATATGTATAGATATGTGTCATGACTAATATTTTTCATAAACGAAAATTAGTTATAAAATTGGGTATGTCGGATTTAGGAATTTTGATGTTGCAATAAATTGATTGTAGCAACTGACTCTATCAATATGTTCTATAACACCAAGTTCAGGCAAAACGAAAAACCGACGTGAAGTAACGGTGCTTGCATTGTTGCGTTTCGTTCGGTTAGTGAGAAAGCCGGTGGCCCACCTACCCTCCCTTTCTCTTTCCTCCCCCGCCCAAACACCGCCTAGCAACGCACTTGCGACTCCCCCGGTATTGCAAGTGTCTATGGACGGTGGTGATCACTAAACATCAGGTGACCCATCTACTTGCCTCTTATGATATAAAAAAAAGTATTTCAAAGAAACTGTCAGACAAATTAAGGATACGATATTTAAAGTGAAACTTGTTATTGCCTGTTTTTTATTTATAATTCTATAACGATGTTGACTGTAAAGTTTGCTAGGATTAATATTCCGTTTATAAAAGAGATGTAGATTTTTTTTTTATTTAAATAAATAAATTCAATCTAATCTCGTCGCGTGATCACAATTTAATTTACAAAAACTGGAATGTATACCAGATATGATAATGAAATCCTTATAAAAACAACCAAACTACACTCAAACAGTTCGATGAACATGGTCACATAATATTATGTATGTATCAGATTACATAAATCCGGTAAAAACTAATTATTCGATTTAATAAACCGATTAATTTTCATATATACAAGTTGATTCTAATTAAATAAAAACTCCTGTTAAATTATCTACTTTAACGGTTTTAAAGTCAATACAAATATCCTCTCTAATACGAGTACACCGGCAATAACTGTAGATCGGTATATCGATTATTGAATGTTAAAGGAACCGGTTACAAAATAGAAATCCGAATGAATATTCTGTCTCTCAGAACCGAAACCAGTTTCTTTAATTGATCCGTTTGTCGCTGACAGAGTCATTGGACAGTGTTACGTGTGCTCGACCGACAAACAAAATTAATTTGTAATAGCTTTGATATAGTCAGGGACGAAACTAAACGAATAATTATATACAATCATATATACGATCATTTGCAATGTTTCTACAAAAATTTTATCTTTTTAATAATGGCGTCTCGTAGATACGTATTCTGCCAGTATCAAGTCAGTCATAGGTAACTTTATAGGTAGTACTTAGGATAATTGTACTTGCTTAATATATATACAATAGATAGACTATTCTATATAATTACTTATTTATCAAAAATCAGTGTATTTCGTTTATATAATATTTAATAACAATACAATTCTCCCTTAGAATTTATTTCATATAATATTATATTATTAGATACTAGCTGTTACCCGCGGCTTCGCACGCGTTTTTTAAATATATTAAATAAATGTAAAATTATGATTAAATGTGTAAATTACAGAAATACTCTCTCAAAAATATTTGTAAGTACGACACGCATATCATATACTGTAACAGGTAACATGTACCATACATATGTGAATACTAACAGTGTGTCTAATGGGATGGGATTTATCATCAGCTACATACCTGAAACTTTAAACTACTATATACCATCCTCAATGCTCAGTTACACTATATTAGAAAGTATTAAAAATATTAAGCTATACATTATCGAACATGTTTTAAATCTTTTAATATATAGATATAATATGCCCATATTGTCGATATAATTAGGTTATTGATATACGTTGCTATAATTTAAATCACATATGAACATTTGACTTTCAATTATATTTATTCATGGAGTCCAGGACAGCGCACGTCTCACGCGCATGTTTACAGTGAACAACATATTTTGAATCAATTCCACACAGACGGATGCACGGGTAACAGTTCATCACTCCATAGTGTAAAACAAAACTCTGCCACGTTTCTCTATATGTCTGTTCGCGATAAGATCAAAAACTACAGAACACATCTCCATGCCGTTTTAACTAATATATAAAATGATTCTTGAGCAAGGTTTAGGTATAGTTTGTTTTATCGTCAGGGCGGGCAAACCGCTAGCTTAGAATAAAACGGCTAATTAGTTATTTGTCCGTAAAATTCCCTTTCAAATATTATTTGTAGTCCGGTGAAGCTGTTAAGACCTTGCTAGGTCAATAGTGTAATCATTTCTAAGAAAAAAAAACGTTCAAATAGGTCCAGTCGTTTTGGAGATTACTCGGAACAAATAAATAAACAGACATATCGCCAGAATAAAAAAAAAGTTGATATTTGTAGCACCACAGATATATGTATTCACCAAAAAGTATTTATTTTAATATTACATACACACACTTTATTTTTATAATACGTAATATATCATAAATCAAAAATTGGGAACAAAACTAACGTACAATAAACTTTTTGAGGAGCTTTTAGCGGGATTTCAGTCTGTCATGCAGTGAATTTCATCTTTTATTCATAATCTTGTGTTACTTGACTCTATATTATGTGAAATTGGCGACGTTTTATGTAATATGGTTCGCTTATTATGCATAAGTGAAATGAATGAAAAATAATACCACGACGCATGAATTCTGTGGTCTTGAAAATTAAGAAGATAAAAATTTACGAAATATTATATAGAAGATTTGGCGCTTATACCTTTTCATTAACTTGGAAATAAAAGAAAACTGGCTAAAGAATACATAATAAGTACCTATATTGACAACTTGAGAATTGGCAGTATGGATTAATTCCTTCGCCAGTCTTATTGGATGAATATTATTACTACTAAACTATTTGAATAACAACACAAAATAAACTTTGGGAATGCTTGCGATATAAACGTACCACGTATAATTAAAAATTGAAAACAAAACTAACGTAGAGCAAACTTTTTGAGTAGGAACACAAAATAAACCATGAAAATATTTACGATAGAATGTTATCGCGTTACCATGGCAACGCGTATAATACTAACATTAACACGCAGCGGAAGCTTCAAAAATAGCCCGATTTTAAGACATTCTTCATTAGTGCTCAGCTCCTGTTGGGTTTAACGTGATGATATGTAGCCTATAGCCATCCTCGATAAATGAGCTATCTAGCACTAAAATAAACTTTCAAATCGGACCGGTAGTTCTTGAGATTAGCGCGTTCAACCAAACAAACAAACAAACAAACTCTTCAGCTTTATAATATTAGTATAGATACACAGCAGCATTGTACAAATGTCCAATGATATACTTTATTTATTATGTTCTTATTACTACCCAGCATTCAATAGACATTTAGCCTCCAGCGAACATATCAGAAAGCGAGCAGAGCATATCACTCTAATTGGATTAAATATATCCAACGCAAAATCAAGGATCGTAATTATTGTAATCTGTGGTTGTTATGTTTCTAATCTTAAATTGACGTACTTGTTTTTTATTGATCGTACATGAGTGACGTGTTGAATGTTATTGCTTATGATAAAAAAATAAATCCATTAAACGACTTCAATCACCCTGCAAATGATTTTCTTTTGTTTTCATTTCATTTATATCTACATATTCGTATATTACTATTTGGCTCGCAATAAATCCATGGTAAAGTAAAGATGTAAAAACAATTGACAAATAAATGAAAAACTGCAATTTTGAAAACAAAGTATTCTATTTTCAAATGTCAACATTAATTTTTTAATATTCTTAATGCAAGTGGCCAGTGTCGGATATTTTTGGTGCACCATTTAATTGTTTTTACCGATGGTTTACTTAGCTATTTCACAAAAAAAAAATATTGGTATAAAGTGAGAATAAGAGATACCTTTAAGTTAATATTAAATGGCGTTGTTATGTAAAAGACGTCAAAAGCACGGTAATCTTAAGGCGAGTTGTATTAAATTGCTTCTGAGGAATACTATTTACACAACGACAAACAAAGAACGCAATATTTCTATTTTTTAGAACAAAAGCAGGAGCTAGATAAAATTTGACTCAACTGATTCGGCATTTTATTGTAGAATGTTGAATCTATTATATACTGTATGGGATGGTTCACAGTGCAATTCAAAAATAATGGTAACACAGAGATCCATCAAAGACCAGAGACCATCAGAGACCAGTCAAAATCAAAATCATTCTATTCAATTTAGGCCCTAAGGCACTTATGAACGTCTAAACTACCACCGGTTCGGAAAACAACCCAGTCATCGAGAAGAACCAGCAAGAAACTCGATCCGGTTTATCTTTTTAACAAATTATCGACAGTAGGCGCTGTCATGCCAGCCTGCAAAACATCTGTATAAAATGATAAACAGAATATATACATAGAGACGTGGATATATGTAGAATGATGTCCCAAATACCCACACATCACTCTGTTAAAGTAGCTGTCTATAACTTTGGAACTAACAAGACTCACAAACAAAGTTACAGGCAGACTTCCTACACATTCTGAATCATCCTTTTCTAGACGTTTTACTACATAACTTTAGTAATTTGCTTTTTTTATCTGAAAATTGATACACAGCAATAACTGTTTAACATACCGATTGCGTATAATACATATGCAGAGGCATAATACGCGTGCGATTTATACTGTTTTAAACTTAATAAGATATCTGAAGATATATGACAAAACATTACTGTTTAACGTATATTAAAAAAGTATAATATCTAAGTTATACGAGATCAAAAGTCCTGAACTGTTTCAATTTGTCACAAATCCTTCTATCAATTCGTACCGTCTCTAATTTAGTTATTCAAAGTTATTCGAAATCGTTGTGACCACAAAATCAATTTATTCAGCTCACTTAAATTAGCGTATTTTATATATTAAAGTATACCCATATTAGCTTACATATTTTAGTTTAATACACATAGTATATTATGGACTCATTCCTCAATTACGGAAATATCTATACTAAAGTACTATATTGAAACTAAATACTATATTAATTCATAAGCAATTAAAGATTTGTAACCTTTTAAATATAATGATGTAAGATTTTAAATGATCAAGAAGAAGATAGTCCATAAAAGTTAGTAAATGTAAAAGTTAATAATTTCACACTGTTGAGATAATTACTATATTTTTATAGTATATGAGTTATTTATTTGTTTAAATTTTAAGATGTATTTATATGCAATATAGATGCATAATTAAAATTAATTAACCACCCGAGCAATTATTTTATTCAGTCCAAGAATATAACCCACAATAAAAAATTACTGACCAAAAAGTAACAAAACAAAAATTTATCACCATGAAGACTGTAGTTTGAACTTGAATAACGAATTTTGATATTATATGAAAATTGTTTTAAAACTTCAATCAAAACGTCTATCATAAAACGTAGTCCGGTGAAGCTGTTATGGCTTCGCTAGGTCAATAGCGTAGTCAGTTCGAAAAAAAAATTCAATCGAAACAACAAATAAGTGTTTAGAAAAATATTAATATTCATTTACTTATATATTTTGTATATTAGTAACATGTAAATACTCACAAGTAAATAGCCAGTATTCAATGTATAACGCTGATTCTCAATGAGCGATTATTTTGACTAACAATAGGCTTCGACAAAGGGCGGTCTCTCTTCGGCCTCACTACAACAATGGCCGCCATTTACAGTTGTGAGGCTGCCTCGCCACCACCGAGAATATTGCTGCTGAATAGAATCTATTCGTATTAAATTTTAATAGGTTTTGTCTCTGAGGATTTTACCCTGAGTTTTTGTTTTTAGACATTTTATCTTTAATTTACTTCATTATATGTTATATTGTAGTAGTAAATATAGTAGAGTTTAACAAGTCCGGCACTTTAGTATTCCGATACCTCCAATAGTTGTTGTTCTATACAATCCTATAATCCGACAAGCGTTCGAGTTTTCAAAGTGCCGGATTCGTTTTTTTTTACTTAATTTTTGGCAATCAATCTTTCAGATTATTACTGCCATTGTCGTGTAGTCAATAATATTACAAGCGTCGTGCGATCACTTCAATATTAATCATCGTGTGAGCCAATATTCTAACAAGATGGTGGATCCCTTGTTAAAACCTTTCTGGGAATTTTTGTGGCACCTCAGAATTTCATGCTCCGTGGTATTATTTTCCATTCACTTCACTTATGCACAATAAACTAACTATATTACGTAAAACACCACCAAATTTACAAAATATAGAATCAAACAAAAAAATTATGAATAAAACATAAAACACACTACATGACAGACTAAAATCCCGTCAAAAACTCCAAACCGGATTAGTTAGACTCTAAATTAAGATTTTAACTCTACACAAAAATAATTTTCTAAATATCGTTAGAACCTACAGCTAAAGCATGAGCATTGATACCTCTGCTAAATTGTTTGAGATATTTCAGTACTTTTATGCAATACCTTAGGTGTTAAATCAAGATTAAACTCTTCATTCGCATACGATAAGATAGGATTTTAATCATGTCACCATGGTAGAATGTTATTAGCCAACAGAGGTCGCAACCTCTGTACACGTGGTTATGAATTTATACCAGTGCCCCTTTAGCTTATCATGTATTGGAATCAGTTAATCCGGCTGTAATGCAGATAAAACACATGGACAGGATAGCGATGAATGAAATATCTCTTGAAGATGGATTTTGTTTTCAAATTAAGTTCTAACTTCAGTGTAACTAAGGTCAGTGCAGTGTACTTTATTGTGCTGCATTACAAAAAAAAAACAGTACTCTGACACGGTTCTATGATATTAGGGTATGAACCTTAAATTTGATACCAGAAATGACGATTAGATTTATGCACTAGCTAGTACCTGCGGCTTCGCACTCGTTTTTTGAATATTAAATAAATTTAAAATTGTTATTAGATGTGCAAATTACAATAATACTCTTTCAAAAATATTTGTAAGTATAACACGCACATCATCTTCTGTATCAGGTAACATGTACATTATAAATGTGAATACTATATACAGTATGCTATATATATATATAGTGTATCGAATGGGATGAGATTTATCATAAGCCACATAGCTGGAACTTTAAACTACTATCTATAAGAAAGTAATGAAAATATTACGCTATACATTATCGAACAATATGTGTTAAATATTTTATTATAATATATCCATATTGTTGATATAATCAAGTTATTAATATACCTTGCTATAATTTAAATCACATATAAACATATGACTTTCAGTTATATTTATTCTTGGAGTCCAATACAATGTACGTCACACGCGCATGTTTACAGTGAACAACATATTTTTGATCAATTTCACACATACGAATGCACGGATAACAGTTTATCACAACATAGTGTCAACAAAATCCTGTTCCACGTCTGTCTATATGTCTGTTCGCGATGAGATTAAAAACTACAGAACGCATCTACATGCAGTTTTTACCAATATATATTTTGCCTTATTATCAGAGCGGGCAACGTCTGCTGAACTCGCTAGCTTAAAATTAAACAGCCAATTAGTTAGTTATTTGCCCGTAAAATTCCTGTTCAAATATTACTCGTAGTCCGGTGAAGCTGTTAAGACCTTGCTAGGTCAATAGCGTAGTCATTTCCAAGAAAAAAATCGTTCAAATAGGTCCAGCCGTTTCGAAGATTACCCAGAACAAATTAACAAACAGACATATCGACAGAATTAAAAAAAAATGTTGACATTTGTTGCACCACAGATATATGTATTCACCAAAAAGTATTTATTTTAATATTACATACACACACTTTATATTTATAATACGTAATATATCACAAATCAAAAATTGGGAACAAAACTAACGTAGAATAAACTCTTTGAGGAGATTTCGGCGGGATTTCAGTCTGTCATGTAGTGGATTTTATATTTTGTTCATAATCTTGTGTTACTTGACTCTATATTATGTTAAATTGGTGGCGTTTTATGTCATATGGTTCGTTTATTGTGTATAAGTGAAATGGATAAAAAATAATACCTACCACGGAACATGAATTCTGTTGTCTTGAAAATTAATAACATAAAAATTTTCGAAATATTATATACTAGCTGTTACCCGCGGCATCGCACGCGTTTTTTTTTTAATATATTAAATAAATTTAAAATTGTGATTACACATCTAGTGTAAATTACAATAATACTATTTCTAAAATATTTGTATCACACGCACATCATCTACTGTAACAGGTAACGTGTACATTATGTATGTGAATACTAATAGTGTATCGAATGGGATGGGATTATGATCAGCCACATAACTGGAATTTTAAACTATATATCACCCTCAGTGCTCACACTATATAAGAAAATAATGAAAATATGAAGCTACACATTATCGAACAATATTAAATAAAACAGCTAATTAGTTACTTATTTGCCCGTAGAATTCCCGTTCAAATATTACTTGTAGTCCGGTGAAGCTGTTAAGCGTAGTCATTTCTAAGAAGAAGAAAAAACATTCAAATAGGTCCAGTCGTTTCGGAGATTACCCGGAACAAATAAAAAAAAAACAGACATATCGACAGAGTTAAAAAAAATTTTCATGTTTGTAGCATCACAGATTTTATTCGCCAAAAATAATTTATTTTAATATAAATTACACTCACTTTACTTTTACAATACGTAATATATCACAAATAAAAAATTGGCAACAAAACTAATGTAGAATAGAGTTTTTTAAGAGTGTTTGGCGGGATTTCAGTCTGTCAGGTAGTGGATTTTATATTTTTTTCATAATATTGTGTTACATGATTCTATATCGTGTAGAAATTGGTTGCGTATTATATATTATCGTTCGTTTATTTTGCATAAGTGAAATGAATGAAAAATAAAACCACGAAGCATTAATTCTATGGTCTTGAAGATTAAGAAGATAAAAAATTACGTTATATTATGTAGAGGATTCGGCGCTTATACCTTTACATTAACTTGGACATAGAAGAAAACTAACTATATTGACAACTTCAGAATTGGCTGTATGGATTAATTCCTTCGACTGTATTATTGGACGAATATTATTACTACTAAACTTTCTGAATAACAACACAAAATAAACTTAAGAAATGTTTGCGATATAAACGTAACACGTATAATTAAATATCGAAAACAAAACTAACGTAGAATAAACTTTTTGAATAGGAATACAAAATAAACCATGAAAATATTTTTAATAGAATGTTATCACGTTACGATGGCAACGCGTATAATATTGACATTAACACGCAGCGGAAGCTTCCAAAGTAGCCCGATTTTGAGACATTCTTCATTAGTGCTCAGCTCCTTTTGGTTTTAACGTGATGATATGTAGCCTATAGCCATCCTCGATAAATGAGCTATCTAACTCTAAAAGAAACTTTTAAATCGGATCTGTAGTTCTTGAGATCATAGCGTTCAACCAAACAAACAAACAAACAAACTCTTCAGCTTTATATATTAGTATAGATAGGGATTTGTATAATTGGGTAGAGAATACATAAGAACTACCTATATTGACAACTCCAGAATTGGCAGTATGGATTAATTCCTTCGCCTGTCTTATTGGACGAATATTATTACTACTAACCTTTTAGAATAGCAGCACAAAATAGATTTTAAAAATGTTTGCGATAGCAATGTACAACGTATAATCAAAAATTGGAATTAAAAATAACGTAGAATAAACTTTTAATAGGAACACAAAATAAACCCTGATAATATTTCCGATAAAATGTTATCGTGTTACCATGGCAACGCATGTAATACTGACACTGGCACGCAGCGGATGCTCTGAAAATAGCCCGATTTTGAGACATTCTTCATTAGTGGTCCTCTCCTATTGGTTTTAACGTGATGATATATAGCCTATAGCCATCCTCGATAAATGAGCTATCTAACACTAAAAGTAACTTTTAAATAGGACCAGTAGTTCTTGAGATTAGCGCGTTCAACCAAACAAACAAACAAACTCTTCAGCTTTATAATATTAGTATAGATTAAAAATTATTTATTTTGTTAAATTTGCTAAATTAACTTATCGATTTTTCAAAATTTCAATGTTCATTTTTTTTTTCGATCTGAATACGCTATTGACCTAGCAAGGTCTTAACAGCTTCACCGGACTACTTGTTCATTGTTGTTCTTGTACAAACAATTGCGTGGTCCTTGAATAATAGTGGAATATTAGCCTAATGTCTCTTAGTTCCCGAATTAACACAAGGACTAGAGACTTTAGAACTTCCTAGAGATATTGGCTGTCCTACTATATATGTGTGTTCTACTGCATATATAATGGAGTGTGCTCTGAGGAACTCTTTATATGGTGCCCTCTTCACCATTTCAAACTCGCACCTCCCGCCACTGGCTGGCTACTCATCCACACACCTTAAAAGCTAGTAAAATGGCGGCCACCGTGAAGTTCTCTCGAACCTTCCTTATACGTACGCTAGCATTATGGGTTACCCAGGATGGTTTTTCCTCAGGGTTATGATATGGGGTTCTTTCAGAAAGGATTGAGATGCGCTCTTCAAGGTCGGCAACACAACAGTGATGCCCTTGGGGTTGCAGTTGTCTATACCGTGCGATTGTAACCATTTATCAGCAGGTGGGCCGTTTGCCTGCTTTTAGCATAAAAAAAAGTTTCCATCTCAATGATTTCAGAATTTGCTTATATTTAATAAGTCAAAACTAATATTATAAAGAGGTAAAGTTTGTGAGTTTGTGATATTGTGACGTTGCAGGGAGTAATCTCAGGAACTACTGGTCCGATTTGAATAATTCTTTCAGTGTTATATAGCTTATTCATCGAGAATGGTTATAGGATATATATCATCACGCTAAAACTAATAGAAGCGGAGCACAGAAGAAAAATGTTTGAAAATCGGGATGTTTTTTCTTTTTGAGAATTGCTGCGTGTTAGTGTATCTATTCCACGCGAACGAAGTCGCGGGCAGAGGCTAGTATTTAATATGTCAAAATTTATTTGCAATACGATCGAGTAGCCGAAACAGAAACCTTTGCTGTGATTACTTAGAAGAAATACTTGTATAGCGTACTTGTATATTTATATGCATGAGAAATTGAAACCAACCATAAATTGAAATCGTTGTTAAGTAAACTTGAAACCATGTCTCTAATAAATATATAATTTTATTTACAATCTAATCGATTCGTAATTGTATCTGTGGGCGGTGCACAATAACTCTGAATGCATAATCTTTGTGTTATAGTCTTGTTTATTATATTATGTCTAATAATTTTACGTATTCCTATTATTGCAAGAAATATCGTTGTTGTAAATATTGTCAGTTTTACTATGTTTGTTTATCGGTGTTCTCTATTCTTTCTGAATGTTTGAAAGTTATATAAATAATGTTTTAATATAAAATGCAAGACGTTCTAAAAATCCTTTATGTTCTAAAAATACAAAAAAATAAATGTCCGTACAAAATGTAATGTTCATAAATATGACGCAGCATTAAAAATAATAATAACTTGTGAATAATTTATTATCAGAATTAGTAATTTAGATTACTAATGCATTATTATCGAAAGGTGGAGAGTGAGTAATGGAATGCACAGAATCATAAAGTCAACTAAAAGTCATAAATATTTCCAATATTTCTAATATCGAGAAATATAAAACTGTGAATAACCGCGAGAATGAAGGTGATAGAGCCACGCTGAAGGTTTCAACTCGAATGGGTCGGCTCGGCCGGGGTAGTACCACCCTCTCACAGAAAACGGACGTGAAGTAACAGTGCTTGCATTGTTGCGTTTCGTGCGGTCAGTCACAGCGTCCGTGACCCACCTCCTCCTCTCCTTTACATTCCTCTCCCCTTCCCTTCCCGAACAACAACACAAGCAGGCAACACACTTGCGACTCTTCTGATGTTGCTGGTTTCTACGGACGGTGGCGGTCACTTAAAATCAGGGGACCTACCTGTTCGTTTGCCTCCTATGATATAAAAAAGAAAAAACTGCAATTAATAATAATTGCATGGAGAGGGGTTAAATAATGTAAATATATTCACCACCCCAGTGGAAGCAGAGGGTTAGAAATTTCGTAATTGGAATTTATACTTTTATAGGGCTGTTTTATTGCAACTCATATTTTTCTGTGCTCTTAGATTGTCTAATAATATTTTGCATTTATCTTGAATATAAGAGGTTCGTTAAACTCTGTCATGTGGAACGCTTTAACGTTTTATATTTTTGAAAAATATAAAAGATTTTTTGCATTAATATGAAAATTTAATAACTTTATACCAATTTCTTTTACTTACTGGATGTTAGATACTATTATAAGATCGTATGTATATATTATAATATGTATAGTTCTAACCAGGCTTTTTATCGCTTCCCTTTTTGGAGGCAAGCTTATTTCCGAAAGTTATAAGACAAAATTTTTTTTTCCATTTTTATGGCACTTTATGGATATTTTATAAATTCCCTTTAAGGACACGGGGGCTCGTGATCTCAAGTAACATAATGAATTCGAAAGTAAGTTTATTTGTTGGTAACGTTTTCACGCATCAATACCAATCAATCAATTCTCAACCAATAACCACGACATTTCGCATATACGTTTTAAAGGTACAGAAAATAACTCACGGTAGAGTTTTTGGCGGGATTTTAGTCTGTCATGTAGTGGATTTTATATTTTATTCATAATCTTGTGTTATTTGACTATATATTGTGTAAATTTAGTGGTGTTTTACGTAATATAGTTAGTTTATTATGCATAAGTGAAATGAATGGAAAATAATAACACGGAGCATGAAATTCTGAGATGCCACAAAAACTCCCTGGAAGGTTCTAGCAAGGGATCCACCATCTTGTTAGAATATGGATTCACACGTTGCTTAATATTGGAATGATCACACGAAGCTTGTGATATTATTGACTACGTGATGATGGCAGTAATAATCGGAAAGATTGATTGCCAAAAATAAAGTTAAAAAAAAAAAAAACTCACGGTACATTTCATCCAGAAGAGTACTGTTTCCGTGGGATAAAGTTATATTTACAGTAATTCGAACGTAGCCGCGAACAAACGGTGGTAATCTACATTCACTGTTACCAAATAGTATTATAATGTTTTTAATTTTTTATATATATATAATAGGAGACAAACGAACAGGCTGTCACCTGATGTTAAGTGATCACCGCTGTCCATAGACACTAGCAACAATAGGGGAGTCGCCGGTGCGTTGCCATCCTGTGTTTGAGTGAGAATGGGGGAAAGGGAGAGAGGGGAGAGAATGTTTCTACTACCGTGTCAGTGACAATTGTTATTAATCACAAATTACAATTTCAGTTTAAGTTCGCTCATAAATCTAAAAGTTCAAAAAAGTCTTTAAAATAAACTGCATTTGTTTTTAAAGTAAACTTTAAAAGGTGTTCAACCTATACTAAGGAATAGGTAGAAAGACACTTCCTTCAGAAATGGCATGATGTATAACACATTTTTTAAACACTCTAAACTACACAACAAGGAGATGCATTTAATAAGAAGCCGATTTATGTCATACCCATTTACTCCGTTGGTTTAATGACCCAAAGTGATTCATAGCTCTAATACAAGAGATTACCACTTTTCTCGGTCATTCCAACGATATCTAAGTCTAACCAGCCGAGTGGCGACACATCGGACAACTCATATCAGCTTTGTTTTTGTCCTTTCCCGTTTTATGAAAGTTATGGATACAGCTAACACTATGCGCCTTCGTCACGCTTATATTTTTTTTGTATGTTATAAGAAGTAAACGAACAGACGGGTTACCTGATGTGAAGTGATCACCGTTATCCATAGACACTTGCAACCCTGGAAGGAGAATTCGCAATTGCGTTGCCAGCTTGTGTTTGGGGAATGGAAGGAAAGAGGGGTGAGGGGAGGAGAGGTGGGCCTCTGGCGCTCTCTGTGGCCGAACGAAACGCAACAATGCAAGCACTATTACTTCACGTAGGTTTTCTTGTAAGAGAGTGGTACTATCCCGGAGGAGCCGTCCCAGTCATGCTGGAACCAGTTATAGCTTCAGCGTGGCTCTACCACTCTAAGCGTGGCTCTACCACTCTAAGTGTGGCTCTACCACTCTAAGCGTGGCTCTACCACTCTAAGCGTGGCTCTACCACTCTAATTTTAAGCGCTGCAGCGCTGTATACCGATTAGAGAATTGTAATTGGAAGGTTTTCGCTCTTCTGTGATCACAAAGAAAACTATTTCCAAATATCTTTTTTGATAACACTTAAACTCCTAAATTGCTACCAAATACGAAGAATTAATTGTTCGGCAAACAGAGGAGAAAAAGGTCCTGAACTGTTTTATTTTACTGTTTGTTGTGTTTGTTTATTTTGTGTTGCATTTTGTTCTCATGGTCACCTTAAAATCACATATAATTGAGAAATAACTCTCGGTCTTCGAGGTCACTCTGCGAATTTATTGATGATCGATATTATGTATTCTTAATTAATATCGTCGCTTGATAATCATTTACGTTTGATAATATTATACTTTATTGCGTTTGGAATGTTCCTAAAATAATATCTCATTTGCATCTCTTGAATGTCATTGATACTGTATATGCATAATTTAACAATGTGTATATAGGACGCTTGTGACTGTAGGATAATTAATAATTGTTATGTGAAACTTAGGAACAGTTATGAACACAACAAAAAAAGGATTATCCAAATAGGTACAGTAGTTCTTAAATGATTTACAATACACTTTCGGCAATTGATTGTTACTTATTTTTTAAATTAACTCTAGAACTAGCCTCTGCCCGCGACTTCGTTCGCGTGGAATAGTTACTTTAGGTTAACGGTAACACACAGTGGAAGCTCTCAGATAGAAATAATCCCATTTTGAAACATTCTTCATTGGTGCCCCGTTCCTATTGATTTTAGCGTGATGATATATAGCGTATAATCTTCCTCGATAAATGTGCTATATATCACTGAAAGACTTTTCAAATCGCACCAATAGATGAGATTACCCCCTACAACCTCACAAACTCCTTATATTAGTATAGATTATACACAAACACTTAACGTAATATATATGGTAATAATTCATCAATTGAATCTAAGATGCTCCCTTCATTTACTACGATGAAAGAAACTCTCCTTCAAAAATACTAAGAATAATATTATGACTATTCAAATTATATCCATATACGCATGTTGATATCATATTCTAAACTTAAACATATTAAAAAAAAACAACATTCAATGATCTCCGTTCCTTTAAAATTTTAATGAATGTGTTAAATCTTTTTCGAGATGGCTTCATTATAAAATATCTAAATTTAGCTACTTAATAATCTTGTTAAGCTCTTATTAAGCTCCATCCGATACTTTAATAATATTTAATCTTATGATAAAAGTATAATCGTTATTTTGTAGACCAAAATAATATTATTAGTAAAATTAGATGATGATGAGATGAAAATATATTCTCTTTGAAGCTTAGCTACGCTGTAGCTGAATAAAGTATTTGATTGAAGAAGGCGTCAGTTTGTGGAAATCCATTATTAAATACTAGCCTCAGCCCGCGACTTCGTTCGCGTTACTTTGAGCTAACGCTAACACGCAGCGGGAGCTCTCAAGGAAAAAAAAAACCCGATTTTGAAACATTCTTCATTGGTGCTCCGATCCTATTGGACTTAGCCTGATGATATATAGCCTATAACCAACCATCCTCGATAATTGAGCTATATAACACTAAAAAAAATTTTAAATCGGTCCAGTAATTCCTGAGATTAACCCCTACAACGTCACAATCTCGCAAACTTTACCTCTTTATAATATTAGTATAGATTATAGCGGACGATACTTTGCACTTCCACCTGGTGTGAGTCACTTAGTGGTTAATCAATTCCAAGGGAAGTACAAAGTAGCGTCCACTATATATACATTTAGATCATATGAGGCAATTTAACACCTGATGTTAAGTGATCACCGCCGTCCATAGACACCAGCAACACCAGGGGAGTCGCAAGTGCGTTTTCAGCCTAAGTTGGGGGAGAGGGAGAGAGGAAGAGAAGAGGAGAGGAGGAAGGTGAGGAGAGATGGATCTCTGGCGCTCTCACTGACCGAACGAAATACAACAATGCAAGCACTGTTACTTCACGTCGGTGTTTCTGTGAGAGGGTAGTACTACCCCGGGTACTGCTGAAACTAGTAATAGCTTCAGCGTGGCTCTAGCACAGTACTAAAAATTAAAGAAAGCATTAACATAGGACTATTCGATGTGACATTTTTCGCGGGTGGTTGTAGATCACTTGTTTTTTTGAAAATTTGAATTTGAAAAAATTGGAAATTGACCGTTTGCCTGTTTTTTAAAGTTTCTCTAATGCACAACGAAGCGAGCAGTCGCTAGCTAGTAGTTGTATAATGATTAATGAATACGTCAATATATCTAAATTTTCTATTTCAATCTAGGACAGCATCTATAACTGAAGTCACGCAGTACTACACAACAGCAAAGTAATGATTGTAATAATGTTTAAAATATAAATTGAGAAGCAATGTGCTCCATCGCCCGTTACTACGCACGCGTCACTGTTTCCGAGTTTAGAGCTACGTCATTACAAACTGCAAACATACAACCGGACTCTGTTTCTACTTCAGACGAAACGTGCAATACCGCTCATTAAGCGCTAGTATTTGTAAACAATCCGTTTTTCTCTAATTCTAATCATCGTTGGCGTTAACGTTTTAGTGAATTAGATTTTACTGTTGCTCCAGATCTTGTTTTAGTAAAGCATAATATTATGTTCTCATTCGAGTAAGAAATGATTTTTATATTCCAGTCAAAGATCAGGTTAATAAATTATAGTTAAGTTAGCGATCCGGCTCCGCACGAGTGATGTCATAAAGTGTCATTTCATTAAAGTAAAAAAAGCTTACGTCCCGTCAAATGAACAATTTTTTTTTGTTGGGCTCAATTTTAAATCTGTGATATATTCCAAGATATTTGTTAAAATGGTTTCCTTTGGGAATAAGTATAATCGACATTAAATGTCCGATATAACTAAAAACAATATTTGGATAATAATACTGTTTTAGGCGAATAGGTTCGCAAATAATCCTTTTTTTAATAATATGTAAAACACACTTTTTATATTAAGATCAATATTAGGTCGTGAGCTTACCTCCAACAAACTTATCCACTTATTTGCATATATTCACTATCTGTACATACAATTTACACTATGATCGGCTTTAAAGAAAATTGCAGAATTCGATCCTATAAAAGTCTATCATTAAAATCAATTCGTGAACACAAGACATAACGAATAATAACGTTTTTCGAATGATTAAATATCGAGAATCAAAATTTAAATGATCCCCGGTTTGTTAAATGTCTAACAATTTAAATTTACTTTCGTGACATTAATCCTGGAAATGCTCGGAGAGCGCGGACTGAATACCGATCTAAATAAACACAGCGGTGTTTCCCTTGATTGAAATTTATTCGCCGACATAGCCGACAGATTGTTCTTCCGAACCCTATTACGTATTTAGCAAGTGCAACAATAGGGATAAAGCAATAGCAAAGATAAATATGTTATTCACTAGTCTTTGCTCGTAGCTCTGATTTATCCCCCACGAATAAAATATATTTTTAATTACAAGTGTAATTATGTAAATGTTGGTAGGTGGTAGAGCCACGTTGAAGCTATTATTGGTTTTAGCATGAATGGCTCGGCTCATCCGGGGTAGCACTACCCTCTCACAGAAAACCGACGTGAAGTAACAGTGCTTGCATTGTTGCGTTTCGTTCGGTCAGTGAGAGCGCCGGAGACCCATCTCTCCTCCCCTTCCTCTACTCTCCCTTCCCCTCTCTTCTAACCCCTCTCCCTTTCTCTCCACTCCTTCAAACACAGGCTGGCAACGCACGTGCGACTCCTCTGGGGTTGCTAGTGTCTATGGACGGCGGTGATCGCTTAACAACAGGTGACCCGCCTGTTCGTTTGCCTCCTATATGATATATTAAAAAAATAATAATAATAATGTCCTTTTCATTATATACCTTTGCCAATGTGTATGTAAAATTTCATGTTAATCGAGTAAGTAGTTAAAGCGTAACTAACAAACAAACAAATTTATTTTCGCATTTATAATTTTAGTTGGGATTCCAGTTGGTACAGTCGTCGCCAATCTTCTTGACCGCTCCGAATATAGTTGGACAGAACACAAATTTAGATATAGACACGTAATAAAAAAAGACATTGACAAATTATATACCTAACCCTTTCTCTTGAATCATTTTATCTGCTGGTGAAAATCCGATCAGTAGTTTTTGAGTTTATCGCGAACAGACAGACAGACGATGCGGCAGACGACTTTATTTTGTACTATGTAATGAAAAGCAAGCTCACATTTATGTCTATATTCAGAACGGAATAAAAATTTACAACGACTGTACATTACTTTACTATACTGAAGCAGTCATTTTTGTCATTTTCAGTCATTTTTGCTATCGTTTTACTCTCGTAAAATACGTAATTATAGAACCGGTGTAACGCATAACTGCGACCGCCGCATCCAAACAGCGATCGTTGATTTATACCTCTATAAATTAACTGGTAAACGGATTCTTTTGTTTATGAATAGACCACGCGTTAGTTGTATGTATGTTTATAATACGGATATAGGTCGTCCCTGTAACAACACTTATCGTTCCTACGTTGATACTGACGTCATTTATCAAGTGCACACAACGTGTACTAATTAGCGTACTAATTGTAATTAACGTGAGAAGCTCCGGAAATACGTGATTGCAGTACTGTGTTAAATCAAAAACAATTATATAATACATAAATTAATATAGTATTTTTAATATTTTTTGTTTATATTATTATTGTATGAAGTATGTATACCAACCGTCCGTTTCAATCTCTTACGAGTGTACCAACTAGCAAAGAAAATGAGACAAACTCTTCTTTTTACCGTGAGATTTCGTAAATAAAGAAAATGGCAACTGAACGTCAATCTGTCAATTATGACAATAATAGATAGAGTACATAGAATAATAATATATAGAGACTTAATAACCAACATTTTTCACTGTAAGATTTTTCAAACTTTGTCCTGACGATTACAAAGAGGATCGGCAACGCATCTGTGATTCCGCTCGTGTCCCAGGTGTCCATGAGTGGCGTTGATCACTTACCATCATGTGAGCTGCATGTTCGTTCGACACCAATGATAAAAAAAATAACAAAATTAAAATTAGCCCAATATGTGAAGCCGTACATAAGTGGTGTTTCTACGATAATTATTTATATTCATTCTAGCTTCTGCTTGCGACCACGTCTGCGTGGAATAGTTACTTTGGGCTTTGGGCTTACGCTAATAATTTGGGGGTGTAAGGGGTGTCGAGTAACATCTTAAGAATTGAGACATCCAAGCCAACCTCACCTGCACGTGGTGCACCCTGCTGATCAACGAACGAGGCAATGGCGATAGCGGGGTGGTAGGGTTTTACAGCCCGATTGGGTCGCAACCACCATGTACATGGCTAAAAAGCCCGTCATAGTGACTCGCTTTTGCGCGTCGCGTTTCGGGATCAGCCTGTGCATATCCAGTACCGGGTCACTTTCGTCATTATGGCCGGCATGACAGCGGCGACTGACGATGGATGATCTGTCTCTCGGTGGTCACCACTGTTTTTGGATTGTATTATGCTTACCATCAGGCCTAGTGCAGTCACTTTGTCGTGCTACAATAAAAAAAAAAAACGCAGCAGAAGTTCTAAAAGGAAAAAAAACGTTTTGAAAGATTCTTCATTGGTGCTCCTATTTTTTTTATGTCATATAGGATGCAAACGAACATGCGGGTCACCTTATGTTAAGCGACCACCGCCGTCCATAAACACTAGCAACACCAGGGGAGTCGCAAGTGCGTTGCCAGCCTGTGTTTTGAGGGAATGGGGGAAATATGCGATGGGGAGATGAGTGAGAAGGGGGAGAGAAGAGGGGAGGGAAGAGGATGAGAAATAGGCCTCCGGCGCTCTCACTGACCGAACGAAACGCAAAAGTGCAAGCACTGTTACTTCACGTCGGTTTTCTGTGAGAGGGTGGTACTGACCCGGTCGAGCCGACCCATTCATGCGAAAACCAATACTAGCTTCGGCGTGGCTCTACCACCAAAGGAAGATATCTGGTTTTTAAACCCATGTACGATTGTCACCTTGAGAATGGAGAGCTAGCTTGGTGTACATTAAAAGAAGCCCCATGCATCATGTAATCTTCATAAGCAAATTAGCACCGCTTTATGGCGTATCCAAACATGTAAAGAATGTAAACATTTAAAATACATAACATGTAAAAAATTCATTAGATCTGGTTTTAAAAACCATGTATGGTTGTCGCAATACTTGTAAATCTAAACTCATTCAGGTATTAGGGATTACTACATAGTAAGTATGCCTGTAATTCTTAACTATTTAGACTTAATAGTTATAGGTCAACCCTAATGGTTTTTCTAAACACATGATCTACACAACTTCACTAAATTGTTAAAAAAAAAGGAAACCCTTAGTAAAAAAAAATACTATACGGAATTCAAAGTCCATTATTTACAAACATGCAGCTACTCGCGTGTAGTCTAATAATTTCAATGTAACTTCATTCAACGTTTACATGAAGAGTGCAATTGTAAACTAAACGTTAAAATTCACTTCATATTGACTGAGTGATCTACTATATTTGTTCCACGCGCTAAATATTTACTACAATCTCTAACAACACATACTATGCTGGTAAACTGACCGAGTCTCTGACGTACATCAAACGGCACAATCTTCAGTGAATAAAACTATCGGATAACAGAACCGTATCGAAACTAGCTCTTTGATTTAAAGGAAAAACGCCAATGGTAATTTATACTAAACTTTCACTACATATTTTTCTTTATTGTAACACGAGAAAATGATTGCTGCATACCTGATCCATGAGGGTTTTTCAATCAGTTCATAATTGTAGCTGTCATATCGTCTGCAAACGAGTAAAAAAGTCACAATGCATTGTGGTTTCGACAGAAGAGTAGTACACACTACCTGGGTACATCCAGTTACCCCGCTTACTTACCTTACTTCGGAGCAGTATTTTTCATGGATGGTTCTATGGTGAATAATGAATAATGAAAAATGATGGTGAATAATCAATCATTCTCGATGTTCATACCCTTAGGGTGGAATTTTTTTCCCAAATTTAAATGGGACTAGCTTCGGAGTATACCCTTTCCAATAAAAAAAGATTTTATTAAATCGGACTATACTGTCAAAAGTTATGCGTGATCATACATAAAAAATATATGTATATACGCGACGAACTGAGAATCTCTCCTCCGTTTTTTTCGTCGGTTAAAAATAGAAATGCATAAAAATTACTTTAAAACTTCGGTTCATAACAATTGGACCGCGAAATATGAATCCGTCGTTCTTTGATGCTGTATTTAAAATAAATCTTTCTCAAATTTACTTAAACACTGTATTCGTAAATAAATAAATAATATATACAAGTGTATGCGCAAAAACGGACCCGGGATGGCCTGGTTTACCCCTAGTTCGGCATTTCCATACCCCTCACATAAGGCAGACCACTAACCTGGCTTTTGTTGATCGATCTCGATATATATCCTTCGATGCACAGTTTTTTTGTCACATACACATACACAGAATCGAAATAGGAGTATTGAGATAGGAGAACCACAATAAAAACAATAAGATTCGGCAGCGCAAGTTCACCGACAGGTCACCGAGCTCAACTGTCGTTGTGATCGCGCGAGCCCGGTATCGCAATCCACCCACATATAAAAAATATGAAAATGCCCGAACAACAAGAAACAAATGCAGTTTGCGACATTAAAAAGATGTATTATATCTTATTTTCTGTGTAATAAAGAACGATGTGCCTTAAAGATTGTTTGTGTGTACTAGGCTGAAATGCGTTGGCATCCAACAACACCTCTAGCTGTCTACTTCTATAGAGTTGAGGCGACTACAATTATATTGTCTTTTATAGTTTTTTTTTTTTTATTAAATAACTTTTAAGACATTTTCAGAGATGAAATTAAAATGTACTCAAGTATGATTACAGTTCTAAAGTAGTCAAAAACTTTCGAGTTTTGTAGACTGTTCAAAGAATTCGAGATTATTCGAGATATTCGAGAATTACACTCCTATTAATATTTTATGTTTTTCGAGATATACTGTGAGATTTAATTGTTTTCGGAAGATACGAGGTCACGTACAAACCAACGTGATGAATACAAAATAGATTCTGTGTTGTATTTTCAACGTTTATTGTACCGAATTCTAAGCTGTTTCCATCATGCTTAGCTGTTAAATAATTTCAACTGAATCTTTGAATAAATTTACTCAACGTTTAAGTTATTTTAATATGTTAACTTAGTACATAAGTCTCTAATAAACCGGTATTTATATTCTGTTGAAAAGCATTTATTCATTTGCATACTATTAAAGCAGCGAGTTATTTTAACAAAAAACTCTTAAACACAGCTTATGGCTATATTTTAGATTGCTAGATAAAAGTAAAAAATAATTGAAAATGGAATTGTAAAAAGTTTATAACTCTAGTCCAAAATAGATGTAGAATAGATTTGTTAGAATAGGTTCGTTCTAGAAAGACATGGTTAGAATAATTGGGATATTTCTTTCGTGAAGCAGATTGGTATAATGGTACTCAAAGATATTTGTCGGGCTAACCATGCTCCATCTCAGAGAAAGCACTAAGATTCACAGGATAGATAATTACAGAAACACAAATAGAAGATTTACTTTGATTTTATTCATTTACACTCGATCCTAGTGCTACTACGGCTATATATAACATTTGACAAAAAATTTTATTTGGGAAGTTCAGAAAAACATAAATTTTGTAGAGTTGTAAGTACAGCTTGATTAATTATTTCCATATGTATATTTATCTATACTATATTAATATCTATTTTACTAACTTCTGCCCGCGACTTGAACCTGGACGAATTTGCGCTAACGTTAACACGCAGCGGAAGCTGTTAAAAGGAAAAAAAAAAACAAGGTTTTGAATCATTCTTCGTTGGTGCTCCGCTCTTATTAGTCTTAGCGTGATAATATGGTCTGTAGTCTTCCTCAATAAATGAGCTATCTAACAATGAAAGAATTTTTGAAATCGAATGTGTAGTTGCTTAGATTAACACGTTTACGCAAACAAACTGTTCAGCTTTATAATATTAGTATAAATATTGCATTGTCTTGAGCATTATTTTAGTACATATATTGTAAAGAATATATTATTGAACATATTGGTAAATAAAATCTTGTATAAGTATTTACTGTTCACCTTGAATATCTGTAGAACCGTTAACTTCAACATTGTAGTTTGAACTTTATTTTACTTTGTGTATTTACTGAAATTTATTTTCAACAGAAAACAATAACTATTTGCTTTATGTTTGGGATCAACGTGCTTTATGCATTCTGTATTATCAAAACCTAACAATGCCGACACCTTCTTGATATACGTTTTGATTACTAGTTATTTGAGATAAATTAAATAGTATGTACCTATTTGTTCTTCTAACAATATATTATGATCGTAATAATATAAAAATGTTTTAGGATTAAGTATTGTGTTTTTGCCTGTTTTTGCCTTCTGTAGGTAGTAATTCATGGTTCCACCGAACTATACCCGATTAGGCCTCCCACGGCAGCGGCTCAAGCCTAGGTTCGATCCCTCGGCAGGGAGCCCTTGAGTGCGTTGCTTGCGCGATACGGTGACACACAAATATACATCACTGCTACAACACTACACGATCACCCCCACACACGTGCACGCCTACACGCTTACACATGAAAGTGGAAGGGTTTACTTATTTCCCTCGTCGAACTGAAAAACTCTCAATTTTCCGATAATAAATATATGGAGGAGTTGCTGAGGCGTATATGCTTGGTACACATATACGTTTCAACAACTCATACATATATGAATAGTTAGCTAGGATAGGTCGCGATTTTGCATGCAACAGGCAACAGCCAAGCCGAGGTGTGCCGTGCACCCTTGAGCTGGTTGCCAAAATAAAATCGGCTGAGTGCCTTAAGCGCTCGCCTTAGTAGTCCGGTGAAGCTGTTAAGACCTTGCTGGGTCAATAGCGTAGACATCTCGCGAAAAAAAAAAAAAAAAAAAATCCACCGAACTTGCGGCCTGTCTCTAAGTCTGTATCCATGTGGCTCGCTCCACAGTGTTACGGTCTTTGTGTACCTGTTGCCACGTGCCAGCTACGCGTCCAGACTATAGCCATTTCAAATTACTAGCGAAAGATAAAAAGCATCTGTTGATTTGTTATTTTTTCTTACTATTTTGTGACATATTCTCTTATAGTTTTATAGAATGAGGTACGTTGTAGTCTTCTTTGGCATAAAATATGTTTTGTTTTAGGTCATTTAATATACTCTGTGACACTAGCTAAAACTATGAAATATTAAGGGTACAAGGCCAACATTTCAAGAAAAGGGTCATATATTATTATGAGGTAACTTAAATATGTAGTCTTAGTTTTTTTTTTTCGAAATGACTACGCTATTGACCCAGCAAGGTCTTAACAGCTTCACCGAACTACAAACATAGTAGTAATTTTATCTTCCTTTGAATGACTCGATGACGAAATTAGACAATCTTCAATTGGAACTGCACTAGAAAACAGCAATATCTACTGTGCGACAGATCATTAAATTTAAAGTGATAGGTAGATAATAATATAAATAATAAATATTCTACTTTCAACTAACAAGTTAACTAACAAGCAAGGTTCTTCAAATAATTTTCTACAAAATATTTATCTATTGCAGAGTTGATGCAACGTACGGATATTAATTACATACAATATGTGGGAGTGCATGGAACAGAGAATTGATGCATTAAAAGTCTAAGTAACAGCTTTATTACATTGTAAATAATTTATAACGATAAATAAATTATTTCATTTATAGCTATATATTATAATTTTCTATACTTCTTATAGTTGTAAAAGCTCCCAATATTTTTCGTTTCACATATTACCAATATTTTAATAGCCTAATTACGATAACAAATTCTTCATGTGGCTTAGATAAATTATTGACAAACGTTTGACAAATGTATTTTATTTAATTTTGGCTCCGCAGAAGCACTTGCCAGTGTCAATGTTTTCTTTCGAAAGATAAGTACAATGATATTACAAGCCTCGTGTGATTATTTCAATACTCTAACAAGATGGTGGATCCCTTGTTAGAACCTTCCAGGGAGTTTTTATGCCATCTCAGAATTTCATACTTCGTGGTATTATTTTTCATTTACTTCACTTATACACAATAAACTAACTATACTACGTAACACACCACCAAATTTACACAATATAGAGTCAAATAACACAAGACTATGAATAAAATATAAAATCCACTACATGACAAAGATCCCGCCAAAAACTCCTTAATTTTACATCTCATACACAACGCGATGAGAGACATATGCCATATTCACTGTCTTTAATAAAAAACCAACATAAAAAAGGTTATAATTGAGGTAACGCTACAACGAATCGCTTCAATTAGTGTTCATATTTCAACATATAACTTCATAGGTATTAAACAGATTTTAAAACAACATAGAGCGTAAATTTCACAAGTATCTGTCCGCGTAAGTAATGTTATCAAAGAACCGCGTGGAAAATTTAATATTATAATAAACATAACATTGAAATTTATTGCAAAAGAAAATAAGAACGCGTGAAAGCGTGAGCCGAAAGGAATTCTGTTAAAATACCTTTCCAGAAACGATTGTATAAGCTTGAAGTCTATAAAGAGGATGAAATTTATATTGCAAGGTGAAATGGAATGAGTGAGCGTAGAATTTTCATTAAAGCGAATAACGGAGATATTAATAAAGTAATTATCGTCGAAGATTCGGTCCGATCCAATCTGAGAGCAAAACGATAAATTAAAAGCTTAGGCCGTGTTCATTACAATTCGGGCTTTTTTATTGAGTTCACAATTTAAAAGTTAAAATTTTATAACTTCTGAGTTTTATTCATTATAATAAAAAGCTTATCTTGTTCCGAGGCTACTGATTTCACAGAGTTGATTTTAAAATGGCTTAATACAAATTTTACGGTATCCAAATTTTAACGATTTAAGCACTACGAATATTTAATGTTTCTGTAATATTTTTAAAGATAAAACTATATCGAAGCAGTTGGTAGTTTTTATTATGATATCGCAATAATTCATATAAATAAACGTTGTTCATAATTCAAGTAATATGTCTGTCTGTGATTTCTGAGTAAGCTTCAATGCTATCTTAATCCTTTCTCCAAATTATATGATATGAGTATTATCATTTTATAAGAACGTTTATTACTATAATATGATCCGTGAATGTACGTATGCAACTTCATAACTGATAGGATAAGACAAAAAATAAAGAAAAAGTTGACCGTCATGGTACGCTCGGAAGAAGTGAAACGTTTAATATATGAATTTAAAATCAATGAGGAAAATAGGGGGTACAAAACAATTATATTTTAAAGAAACGATATAAAGCGTGCGTTTAAGCGGTAAACGTGTTAAGTAAACTATAATTGGGTAGAAATAATACGCAGCTCACGCCGAGCAGCAACGAGCGTATAGTATACGCACGCACACACAGGGAGTCGAGATCGCGAGAGGTGGCGTAGAAGAACATGACGTCATAAGAGAGCGCCATGCCGTTTTCCGTGACGACTTCTGGATGATTTTACTATCAAGACAAGACCAGACTTTCACATCAATATTTACGAACCATGTAGGTCAACATATGGTGAAGTTTATATGATGAAAATGAAAACATTACCGGTGCTATTACAAAAAAGTTAAATACGTATTAAATACTTGCTTTGAAAGGCAAGTTCGCGTTATTCTTTTTTCGCAAGTCTAATCTAACCTAAAAAGCGAGACGAAAAGCAAGATGGCGAACATTCAGCGAGCGCGGTACATTTAAAACATAACCTTTTTAAAACAAGTGTTCAATACGTATTTAACTTTTTTGTAATCGCACCGTACAAGATTAATAGTTTACGTTTAAAAAAATGTGTGTAGTTCATATCGCGGTAGAAGTGAAACTTTCAAAGAGCAAGTGAGAAGATTGTATGTGTCATCGTTCGCAAATATCCGAAGGTAAGCGAGACACTGCTCCCACTCTACCCGAAACAGCGTTTAGCCCTCCTTGTCATCACATAAAAATCATGCGGATCAGAATTCAAAAGCGCTTCCCATTAAAGTTTACTTCAATATATTTCATTTTAACTAAATAACAAGTAATTTTTTTTCTCGAAATGACTACGCTATTGACCCAGCAAGGTCTTAACAGCTTCACCGGACTACTAAGGCGAGCGCTTAAGGCACTCAACCGACTTTATTTTGGCAACCAGCTCAAGGGCGCACGGCACACCTCGGCTTGACTGTTGCCTGTTCCATGCAAAATCGCGACCTATCTTAGCTAACCTAGCTAACTATTCATATATGTATGAGTTGTTGAAACGTATATGTGTACCAAGCATACACGCCTCAACAACTCCTCCATATATTTATTATCGGAAAATTGAGAGTTTTTCAGTTCGATAAGGGAAAAAAAGTAAACCCTTCCACTTTCATGTGTAAGCGTGTAGGCGTGCACGTGTGTGGGGGTGATCGTGTAGTGTTGTAGCGGTGATGTATATTTGTGTGTCACCGTATCGCGCAAGCAGCGCACTCAAGGACTCCCTACCGAGGGATCGAACCTAGGTTTGAGCCGCTGCCGTGGGAGGCCTATAATAACAAGTAAATTAATTGTCAGCTGTATGGTGGTCTTAATAATAAGGAAGAGATTTAATATATAATCCCTATACCTTATTAATACGACAGGAAATTAATGAAATTGACATAAGATAGGCGGATTAATAGATTAGATATTAATATTCGCAGTATGATTAATACATAGTACTTTCCCGAAAGGACTTCTTTACCTTACATTTTAATCAAAATTAGTAAGGTATCTAAGTCTGTGCGGTGTAGTGTCCTTATTCCAAAATAAAAGTATTCAAAACTGAAATTAAATTGTGATAATACAAATGTACAGTTTTGTTTAACGTTATTATTAAGACAAAGAATATACTGAATAACGAATACAAACTAAATTACTAATTACATATAATTATAGTGATTAAATTATGTATGAATTAATACTAATGTCCGTTTTATCAAATGATCACTGAATATTATGACTTCAATTGATACCTTGTTGTGACTATTATTAGTGCGTCAAATGACTTTCATTCTGAAGTTAGTTCTATTACAAAAATTCCCATGTGTTATGGTGATTGATGTATTTGTGTTAGTGTTTAAAACTAATTTATTGTTGTACACTTGTATTCATGTAGTGATACCATAAATATTACGTTGACTTGGACATTTCTGCGACATGTGTTCTTTAGTATACGAGTTTTTGTTCAATACATTATCGGCAACTTTAACAGCGTGTAAACAAGGTTACTCTATTATTGCGAAGGTTTGTAACTAGATTTATTTATTACACGTTTTATTATATTAAAATAACTTCAAATCGATATCCAATTATGGATTGGATTATCTATACGATTATTATAAAGAGGTAAAATTTGTGACTTTGTTATCGAGGATGGTTATAGGCTATATATCATTACGCTAAGACCAATAGGAGCGGAGCACCAATGAGGAATGTCTCAAAACCGTTCTTTTTCCCTGGAGAGCTTCCGCTGCGTGTTACCGTTAGACCAAAGTAACTATTCCACGCGAACGAAGTCGAGGGCAGAGGCTAGTTGATTATAATATGGGACTGGATAATCGATATTATCCTTTTAGAATCACTACGGGAAGAAATTTAGACAAATTGTTTCAGAGAATCTTGGAACATTTAGTTGTGTACCGGATGGGATTTACCTAACGTCTGAGGAATTATTTATTTATTTTCTTTTAGGAATGAGTTTTTTGAAATCCTCTCTTAATGCTCATCTACCTTATATAAGGACTCCTGTAATAAATACTTCTAGAACTTTCCATCTATATTCTACGTTGTCTATTACCTTTGTTGTTTGTCTAGCACCTTTTATTATTTGTAAACACAGTGTTAAACGATATATACAAGTAGCGACAAATAATGGACTAAGCATTTTACGTCATTATTGGGAGTTTTGCTAAATTATGAAAAGATAAATCAATATTATTTCAAGATAAAACAACCAAAGTCAAGTTATTTCAACGTTTTAGAGCGGTTTTCTTTATATTGCCTGCCTTTAAACGGAGTTCACAATACATTTAATGAAGTTAATATATTACAATCCTAAATTGCCCCAAGTACAAGGCTTTCTATGTTTATTTGTATACAAGACAATATTTGGAACTACGAATCATATTTGGACAAAACTTTTTGCATAATATATTTTAATTCAGGTAGGTTATAGGTAAACTAGTATCAGAGTAGAATCTTTAGGATCGGAGCAATTTCCATGTGAAGTGTAGTTTGTCAAAAGAAATAATGACATGACGCCCCTCTCTGTACATCCACTAAAAAAGAACGTAACTATTTATTTTTTGTAAAAATGTATAACATATGAAGATAAACCAGATCGAGTTTCTTGCCGGTCCTTCTCGGTGATTGGGTTGTTTTTCGAACCGGTGATAGCTTTACGTTCATAAGAGCCTTCTCAGGGTCTATAATGAATAAAGGATATTTTGATTTTTTATTTTGAAGACGAAGTGCCTGTCCGCTAAGATTCCAATTATTACCAATCTGTGAATGCGTATATCAAATAGCTGTTATACAGCACGGCTCGGTGGTTTCATAATTAGAATTTGTGTTCAACAATCACTGCCATAATTGAAATTTGTAAAAAAATAACACTAATGAAACAGCGGTCACGGCTCTAATATAATATTTAGATGCTATATACCTAAATAGTGTATATAAAGGTCTTTGTTTTATTTATGCATGTAATATGAAATTAATGTCTATAACTAACTGCTATCAATGTCTATTGATAGAACTCAATATATATAGTAGGAATATAGTTAAAAGTACGTCGTATATATTTCCATAAATGTATAATACTCGTAAACAAGATGGGGGGGGGGGTCATATTCATGCATAGCTTCATTGCTCCCAATCAGTGCACGTATTTCGTTCATATCAATTACCGGAAAATTGATATCTGCTTCACACACCAATTAAAATTTAACATTCATGTTATAATTCACACATTTTGAATAGTATATTGCGATTATAATATACAGTTTCTTTTATAATTGTTGTGACGAATGTATAGACTAGTTTTTGCGTACGGCTTCGCACACCTTGTAGACTTGACCTACCTCTTTGGAATAATATTTTTTCTTGTATAAAAGATACGCTACATATCCTTTTTTATACTATTGACAATGTTTTTGTAAAATTTCATTAGGATCAATATTTCAAATATAAACATATAAACAAACTTACATTCACATTTAAAATATTGGTTAGGATATATACAACAATCGAGATTAAGTGATTGTGGATAATCTGTTAAAAACACATCTATAAAATTAAAGGATTTATACGCATCTCACTACACTTAAGTACGTACAAATACATTGCTTAAGACTAAATATTTCGAATAGTCACTCTAGAAATACACAAAATTATTATTACATCTAAGAGCTTTGAATAGTTGTCTCGAGAAATGTTTAAAGCTATAAAACGTAGTTATAAGCTGGTATTATTCCATCGCACTACTGTCCCAAGGAGAAGTAATTCATCACTACCTTACTACCCTTTGAAGAGCTTTGCTCTAGAAACTCAAGGGTCTGTAATTAAAGTTTCGACATTATCTGAGTGTGTACTCATACTGAAACAAGGACCAGAAATTGATCCCTCGGTATAATTACGTATTCAATTAAAATTGGAGTCTTCAACAAATGTAAACATATTTAAATCGTTTTAATGCATGCTAATTTTTAACTGAATAATGAGAAACCTATAGTAAGTATATTTTGTTAGTCTATTTTGTAATAGAATCACAACTGAATCTGATATTATGATATGTAATCAATGATGATGCCGCTGATGATGACAATAATAAGTAGAATTTATAGTAAAACTTAAAGTACATTTGCTAGAACACGTTTTAGACCCGGTTTTAAACGCCAAGGTGGTAACAAAAATCATGTTCAAACAAAAAGGTAAACTGAAGATAGTACATTTTCGGATAACGTGTCGATTTATATAAGTTCAAATTCCTGCACCTGACTCAATATCATTTTGTTAAAAAATTTTCTTCGTGCCTCATCTGAAGTACCATATATATTAAAATGTCATGGAGTCACAAATAAAAAAAAATGTATTACAGACCTTAAACATTTGTGACTCGCTTAATTAAAGTTGGTTTCAAACAAGATCTGACAATCATAATAAAAATTGTTTCAAATTATTAGATATTGTAATTCAGAATGATGGTACTTAATGGTACATAGTACTTGAATAATTACAACTCTGTAGATTTTGTGTAATTAAATCGTCTAAAACTATATCAATATAATGTCGTTTTATTTAATTCACAGCTCTTTCATTGTGACCTGTACATCGCTGTACTTTGTAATAATGGATTCAATTGAAAATGTAGGTGCGTTATTAAATTACAAGCGCTTAATGGACTGTCCATGTTTGTACTCACCGAAGTAATTTTATTTAATGGATACTAAAATGAAAATCAACTGAACCTAACTGAGTTGCTATAAAGTAATATAGTTACAGCCCTATCAAATGCCCAACTTTTGTTAAACAATATAAGCAACATTACTGAAAAAGTCAATTTCTTGAAGATAGATTCGTTAATGATATTTGGATTTCATGTATATAAAAAAGAGTATAGTTTTTGCAAATCTGAGCTCAAATTTCCCTTTAAATATTAAAACGTTACAGTGTATGTAATTGGTTCTACTTCAGTTGATTAGACATCACAAAACTTACATTGCTGCTATTCATTTATGGATAATGTCATATAGCGCCATTTCACAAAATTTGTGGTACCACTGTATTATTATTATCCATTGGCCACAGTGCAAGTACCACAAAATTGACGAAATAGGGTGTTATATGATTCCAACAATTAGTTACAAAGGAATAACATTGTTATCAAAAGTTAATTGGTGTCTGTGTATATGAGTTATCATTTTGCATATTATGATTACCATGTTACTATGAAAAGTATTCAACGCTTTTAACGATCAGATTACTTGGTTTTTGGATGAGTTTTTATTTTGAAATTATCTGCTTTTTTATAAATGATTTATAAAGCAATAAACATAAGCCGCGTTATTACAAAAAAAAAATACATATTGAATACTTGCTTCAAAAAAGATTAGATACGTTCGTATTAAATGCACCGCGTTCGTCGACTGCTGCCCAGGCAGTTCGTGTTATCCTTTTTCGCAAGTCTAACCTAACCTAACTAAAGCGAGACAAAAGAGCAAAATGCCGAACGATCGATGAGCGCGGTGCATTTAATATGAAATTACCCAAACTTTTTCAAAGCAAGTACTCAATACGTATTTTACTTTTTTCTAATAACACTTTATATCGCTATATCTAGAATGGAAATCTGTTACTTACAAAAGTGTGTCTTTTAGTTTTGTAACTACTTTTTTTCCTTTTCAGTCTTTAAACGAACTTCGATTTCATAATAATTCTTAGACTTTTCTTTCTGGCACATCATATGTAAGAACTGGCTATCATGGTGTAGTTGCTATTAATTATGGTTATATGTTTTGTCTGTAGTATCTGTTTGTAGATAGATCGGTCTGGATATAAAAAAAAGTTGGAGTTTTTGGCGGGATCTTTAAATACCATGAAGTGGCCTTTATATTTTATTCATAATCTTATGTTACATATACCTCTATACTCTACTCTATACTCATGACTCTATACTATGTAATGTTGGTGGTGCTTTACGTACTATAATTTGATTACTATGCACAAGTGAATTGGATCGGAAATAATACCACGGAGCATGAATTCTGACTTGCCACAAAAACTCCCAGGAAACTACTAACAAGATGACCACCATCTTGTCAGTTCATTGAAATTATATTTAAGAACTTGTAATATTACTCACTTGACAATGGCAGTAATAGTCTACTGGAAGACTGGTTGCAAAAAATAAAATAGAAGAAAAAAAAGTTTAATTGTTTCATGCAGTCTGCATTGTTTATGGCTCTACTCACATAGCATTGGCGAAATTGGGTGCACACAGATGTTGCCATTTTAAATAAAAAAGAAGACCTTATGGCGTAATAGAAGTAAAGTTTTCTATTGTGCTGAGAGATCGCGAGCTAGTTTCCCGAATATGGGTAACATTTATTTGTATTCAATAATTATCAAATCTGTGCATGGGATATTAAATACGTATGTATATTAAATGTTTAGTTACCACCACTCACTCTATTTTCGGTTTGGTGTTGAATGACCGTGGGTGAAATTGAATCGTGATATAGAATACAATTTGCTATAATTAAATCAATATTGTTATTTACTTTGAATACATACGAGCATGAAATTTGATGAAATAAACAACACTTGCCGCCTACTACAAAAGCTGACGCCCACCAGGGAGCAGTAGAGAGCAGATTGACTACTGCTATTCAAAATGCTTTGAAGTAGTGATTAAGATTTTACGTACATAGTAGATATACGGTTAGTAGTAAGAATGGTTTTTATCAAGCCTAAAAAAAGTTTGGCTGAATAAATTTAAAAAAATCAACAATACTTTAGAGAAAAGATACAAAGCGTTCTATACTTCGAGAGAAATAGAACGCAAATCAAACAGAGAAACAACGCGATAATTAGCGGTAGCATAGATGGTATGATGACATAAGAGAGCGTCATGCCGTTTGCCGTGACGGCATGTAGAGTGATTTTAGAGCTAAGGTGCGTCAATAAATGTTTCATATCAAAAATCAACTATATGTAGTAATTTTACAATCCAACAAACTTAATTAATACCATAAACATGCTGTAGACAAATCTTTTGTGAAGAATATTAATACTTTTAGAAATGAGCGTTCAAAGTATTTTACATAATAACGAGTAATCGCAACACCAGCACTTTACGTCGACAGGGCGTCAGCTTTTCCGAGGGGTTGACATTGACGCAAACAGTTGTTTGACCCGGAAAATTTATATGTAAAATTTTCCGGTAAACGGTATTTTCTGCACTCGGTCTAATTAAAACATCGTTAATTGAATTAATTAATTTATGTTGTAGTGACCGTGGACGATACACCACTATGTATTTAACAGAGAATCAGATATGATTTATCGGAATGGTAAGTCACGTGTTCTCTGTTGAGACATCGATACTTAGAAAGTTATTCGACAACATTGCGCTTCGACTCGCATTAAAGGTATTTTTATTCAGTCCGGTAACATATTTATTAATACTAGTGATCGTTTAGGTGTCGCAATTCGAACATAAATAATTATTTTTTTAAAGTAGATAAGTTATAGATAGGTTTGACATGAAGCTATTAACCACTGTTTTTGATATAAGGTTCCACACGGGCAAAGTCGAGAGCACAGCTAGTTAAATAATGTAAACATAAGTTCTAACATTATCATAAGACGTCATATTACGCATACTTAGGGACTACGTACAGCCTTTACATTGAACAGCCGTTCACATTTCAAAGAGGGTGCAATATGTGATGCCCACTATTACTCCCACGAGTAATATCTTACGAGGGATTTTACAACCGCCTTATATCGTATATAGAGATCATTCAACGTATTAAAATGATTCAATTTAAAAATTTTGACGTTGAAAATTGTTTTTGTTTTCTTTTTTATGTTTTAGGTTTGTTTTAATAAAATCTCATCTCGATTTAAATGACGATGTCGAAGATGACCAAGACGCTAAACCGAGAGGTCTGAGCTCTCAATTGCGTGTATTGGAACACACTGAACACATTAAAAGGTGCTCGATGACAGATTTTAAGCATGAAAATGGTAGCTAGTCAGTCTTAGAATAGCCCTACCACCATCATCATCATTATCATGGATAACTCTTCTCGACCCACTGCAGGGCATAAGCCTTCCTCCCCTTACGTCATTCTTGTCTATACTGCGCCAGTCTTGTCCAGGATTTTCCCACAACCTACTCCACCTGCCATCACCAGATCTAGCCAAGTGTTCTGCCCAACGCCATTTTAGTTGCGTGATACGTACACAGATGTCCTGTACTTTCGTGTCTTTTCGCATATCCGTATTATTTATCCGTATAATCTATCACTCAAGGTGATGCCCAACATGGCACGCTATGTTATGGTTTAATTACGGATCTTTTCCTTCAACGAAAATTATAGACTCGCTCGCAAAAAAATCACAATACAAAAGCGGTGTCCGAACAAGCTATTAACAAAGTGATGATCACTACAACAATTCAAAGATAACTTTTGAACACAAATCGTATTTATGTTTCACTAGCGTACCCGCCGGACGTTGTCCTGCCCTGATAATAAAAAAAACCTTTACCAATTTTACCTAACATATACCTAAACCTTGCTTATGAATCACTTTATTTACTGGAACATACTGCATGAAAATTCGTTTAGTAGTTTATGGGAAACAGAAAGATTGACGTAGCAGAGAGCTCTGTTTGATAAATGTAGTGATTGATATATGTAACTAGTCAATTTAAACCTTTCTATATATTGGAAAGTGTGAAAAAAATTAATAAATGAAGACAGTTATGAAATCCCTCGGAATTTAAACACAAGTGGCGAATAAATGAACAAGCTTAACCTCATATTGATAGTAATCGAATCACGTACCAATTAATGTGATATAGAAGCGTCTCCTCCGAGATTCCTTCAAATGGATGCGGCCTCATTCCAAGCCGGGCGGCATACGACCGCTTGAGGATATTCCATGAGGGATTTCTTACAAGAGATGCGGATAAAACTGACTTTATAGACGTCCTTAATCTCGTTACTAAAGTTGATAGCCCTGGTTGAACGATAGCGGTAGTATTTTCTTCACAATAAAAAACATTATAGAAAAGAATGTTAGCATACATATATTATAATGAGATTTAATGAAATTTGTCTTACCTCACCTTTTTTTACGAACTATATTATAATAATTTTTAAATTAAAATTAACAGATTTTCATAGTTATTCTACATCAACAGCTGTGGAATGTTTAGAAAAAGAAAGATTCAGATATTTAAAAAAAAAAACAAAACATGCTTTTGATTTCTGGTATTTAATGGTATTTCATAAATTAAGGTAACCATTTATGGCATTGTAACGAGTAAACTAGTGTTGATCTAAATTCAATGCTTTAATTTTAATTCTATGTACTGATATGCTTTTTTTATTTAACATTTTTAGAGAATTGTATGCATTTAATAGTTTAACTTGCATAAAATATTGATTAACAACGGTGCCAATACATCTGTAGCTCATTAAATACAAAACATGGAAACCCAAAAGAATTCTTATCATTATGACATACACAAATAATAATAATTTATATAGAAAATATTGCCCGTTACGAGACATATTCACGTACAACAAACGGCCGTGTCTACGACACAGCCTCACCCATATTTTGTCTTACTTTACGATTATACATATTACAATAGATCAAATAATTCCATAAAATATCGTACAACCTTTAACCTTTCAGTGTAATACGGCAACAGACTGCCCACTTTATATCTAATTCATGAAGATTTCGCCAATATAATTGACTAAATTGCCGAGAATTGAATACGAAGTCTACCTGACTGCTGTCAATGACGGGTCTCGTTAATACTGAAAGCTTTTCACTAGTGAATTACGTCGCGATAAGGTTTTACAAAACCCTGAAATCCATTAAGCTTTCAGGAGATGTCTCCTCTAGTAAAATGACACGTAGAAATTACAAGCAATTTGAAATTCTATAAATACGAGCGAGTTTAAATTGGAAAATTATTAATATTGAAATAGCCTTATGATTAATTTGAGAATATTATATACTAGCTGTACCTGCGACTTTGTCCACATGGAAGCTAATGTAAAAATACAGTGATTAGTAAAATCATTTGAATGTATTAAGTCAATTTACTTATCTACTATCTCTTGTACATAAGTCGCGTCATCAATAAAATCACAATATTTTTTGATAGATTGAACCGATTTTAATGAAACTGAGAGTAAACGTTACTCGACGATATGGTTTTTGATGTTGGTTTTATCGTGAAAGCAGTACTTTAGCAGTGATTCATATTCAAGCAAATAGACATTTCTAAAAATGATTGAATGTATTTTGTTACTTGTTCCAACAATTTTTTTCATAAAGGTCAAGAAAGTACAAAAACGTTAAATTTACATTTTTATTATATGTATAGATGTAAAAGGCTAGCTTTTGCTCGCGGCTTTGGTTGCGTTAATCTTACCTATCCCTCGAGATGAGTGCAATTTTCTGGATGAAACTCAGTCGCCTCCTAACAAGGATGAGGCTCGGCGGTGGCGTTTTTCTTCTGCCGGTCCGACTCCTGAGGGAGCACGATGAAGACTGTAGAGATTTCGTGTTGCCCCAACTATAGCGGCAGATGTACACCGTGGGGTTTTAGACCGTGTGAGTCGGACATAGCCCAATCTCTCCCCCGAGAGGGTTGCGTACCCGTAGGGGGACATAACTCACTCTCTCTCCTGAGAGGGTGGCGTATCCATAAGGGTTTTCCCCACGTAAAGAAAAAAAAAAAGGTTAGATGAACACCCAGTTATATCGATACTAATTCTTTATGTTACTTTAGATCAGTGTTTCCCAACGTGACCCCCCCCCCCACAGAGGGTAATTTGATAGTTAAGGGGGGTAATTTAAAAAAGGACTCAACACGACTTTATCCCTTTCACTTTGGGTTATTTAAATGTAATGCTAGATATCGGTGAGAAATTTAACAAAAAAGGCAGATTCTTAAAAAAATTATGTAAATAATTATTAGGAATAATTTCGTTTGGCGTTACCAAACTATCAACTGAATAATTAAAGTCGTCAAGTTAAGTAAGTTTTTCATTATGTGTTTTGAAATTTTACTTACGATGTTTTCATAACAATTTGGTAGTGATTTCTTCCTAAAACATATCATATAAGAAATATAATATAATATAATCTATACTAATATTATAAAGAGATAAAGTTTGTGAGTTTGTGACGTTGTGATGTTGTGGCGTTGTAGGCGGTAATCTCAGGAACTACTGGTCCGATTTGAATAATTCTTTCAATGTTATATAACTCATTTATCGAGAATGGTTATAGGCTATATATCATCACGCTAAGATCAATAGGAGCGGAGCACAGATGAAAAATGTTTCAAAATCGGGATATTTTTTTCCTTTTGAGAACTGCTGCGTGTTGGCGTTGGTGTTAGTGTATCTATTCCATGCGAACGAAGTCGCGGGCAGAGGCTAGTATAATAATCTATATAAATATAATAATATAATATAATATACATATTATATAAGAAATATAAATGATATGTTTTAAAGGGAACGAAACAATTTTTAAAGGTTAAAAATCATATATGGAGGTTCGTAAAAATTTTAGAAACGTTAAGGTGGGGCATTGCCTAAGAAAGGTTGGGAAACACTGCTTTAGATGGTGGCTATGATTTCATACCCTATACCGGTCGGTATAATTTGCATGTATTATAGTATTGCTACAATATAACCATAGTCGGTTTTACACAAATACTTGTATTTTATAAATTACCTTTCTAGCTACTTTTCGACAGACATAAAATGTTCGACGTAAATTGAAATCATGTATAAAAATATCATTAAATTAAAAGTTCAGTGTTTTCGTATTCTTTCATTCGACTTAAAAATAATCTACTTGAGAAGACAAAATACAAGACTATCCGGCTTTACCACCTTATTAACTATTCGTATTGTGGGTTCATACAACTATAAACATTAACGGCAAAATAATGAAATAACATTAACGTAATACGACATTTCTACTTCTCGTGAAGCAGATTTTCTTAAATAACAAAATATAAACGCACCTTTATGACTGTCTTGTAAAAATATATATTTAATGCGATAGTACCTTGTTTATGCAATGTCCTCAATTTCTTATATTCACGAAATCACCTTCAGGAACGGTAAAGAAATTGCTTCCATATCTAATAATTCTGTACCGTCTGACATTTATATGGAGGCTCCATCAAATGCCAATGAAATTACTTACCAACACTTGAGCGAAATCGTAAAAAATATAAGCGTGTTTTACGACGATCTCTTCCTTGTGTATAATGTTGTTGATGCTCAGCTATTTCCATTTTAATGCCCCCTATAATGTGATAGTATAAAAGTAATTCTCTTTCGGAATTAATCCTATTTGTTATTAAATTTTACATACAAGTTATCAGAAATACAAAAAAAAAACAGGGCGTGTCGTGAAAACTAGAAGGATGATTTCGTAGGTGGTAAAGCCACGCTGGTTTCAGTATGAATGGGTCGGCTCGTCTGGGGTAGTACCATCCTCTCACAGAAAACCGACGTGAAGTAGTTGCATTGTTGCGTTTCGTTCAGTCAGTGAGAACGCCGGATACACGCCTCCCATTCCCTCTTGCGATGCGATCTTGCGGATGGGAATTTCAAAACTCTCCCATCAAAAGTTCACTTCAAAAGGATACAGGATACTTTTCATTTAAAAAAAGGTACTATTGACGTGAAATAGGTCAAATCTACCTTAACATACATACATAGTGTTTAAAAAAAACTACTCAAATTGAACATTATAAATAAAAAAATTGTAACAATTTGTCGAATGAATTTATGTATGAAACATTTTAATAACGAAGTACCGAAAACATAATCGTCGTAAAACCCTGTATTACAAGACACAGTGTAAATCTGAATAAAACTACGTAAAAAATGTAAATATTCCTAATATTTTAAACAGCAAAACATAAGAATTAATATCGCCTATTTTTAAACAGATTATAATTTTATTATGCAAATATAATAAGATTAGTAATAAATATTTTGACTGGAAATTAGTCGCAAAAATATAAATACCAAGTAAATTATGACCTAAATAGTAATATTATAAATTCGAATATGATTTTTGTACTTGATACGTTTTAACGACTTAACTATTCAACCGGTCATGTTGAAATTTTGCATACCTTTTCTCAGAAATACAAAAACAGATATAGAAATTCATTCAGAAAAATCACACATCTAATCACAAATTTTCCGCTAAAATTACGCTACAACGTATCAACTTTTATAGCGTACTATGGATCGCCATAAAAAGTGGTTACTTTCCAATGGCTTAAACTTCAACTGAATGAGTTGCATATATTATTTGCCTTTGCGAACTTAAGTTTCAACGAAAAAACTGCTGACCGACCACTGAGTAATATCTCAACTGTAAATTACACGGAATGTTTTCTCTTTGCAGAACAGATCGCCGCCGCCCGCCTACATCCCTTCAGCTCTACTGTACGCGCCTCCTGAACCTCTCGAGGTAATGTGATTGTTCTCCTAGCAAAATATTATTGTATTTTTTACTTTAAGTGAATACGGGTATTGTTTGAAGATTATTTTTCTATATAAAAGGCAGAACTCTACGTATAACTATTGTAGTGGAAAATAGATAGAAGGTAGACGTAAGTAGAGTAGTTATTTATACATGAATTAAGAGTGGCATTGCTTACAGGGCCAGATCGGATACAAAATAACTACTTTTTGTCTATCAAATAGACGTAGTCATTTTATAGAAAATCGTAGAAAAGATTATGCGTACATGAATTAAAAGTGGCGTCGCTTACAGGGCCAGATCGGATACAAAATAACTACTATTTGTCTATTAAATAAACGTAGTCATTTTATAGAAAATCGTAGAAAAGATTATGCATAGACGAATTAAGAGTGGCGTCGCTTACAGGGCTAGATCGGATACAAAATAACTACTATTTATCTATTCAAATAGACTTAGTCATTTTATGGAAAATCGTGAAAAAGATTATGCGTACACGAATTAAGAGTGGCGTCGCTTACAGTGTCCGATCGGATACAAAATAATTACTTTTTGTCTATCAAATAGACATAGTTGTTTTATAGAAAATCGTAGAAAAGATTATGCGTACACGAATTAAGAGTGGCGTCGCTTAAAGGGCTAGATCGGATACAAAATAACAACTTTTTGTCTATAAAATAGACACGATTTTTTTCATTTGTTAATGATACAACGTGTTGCAAATAAGAAAAACTTTTTATCGTTTCTTATATTTTAACATATGATAGACAGAAACATAGATTTATTCGATAAACACGACACATAGTCATAAGTATATACTTGTGACTATGTGTTGAATATGTATTACCAACTTTTGCTCACAGCTTTGTCCACGATATTTATAGCAATACATTTCAAAATGAGCTAAGTCCAATTTTAGCCGTTCATATGACATATATATTTTTTAAAGATTTTCATTTATTGTATACCAAAAATGAGCTTAAAATTTTGCCGTCCATAATTTTTTTAGTTTTACTTTTGTTTGTTGGTTGACTACTTAGTGAAAGCGTAACAAACAAACGAAGACACTTTCGCATCTATAATATTGGTTACAATTGGGATTCGATAGCTTGTTAGAGAATGGGATCCATACTACTTGAATAATAGGTAAGTTTATTTTTGATAAAATTACCATTAAACTTTCGCGATCATATATCGATAGGTATTTATTTTTTACTTTCTCGTGTTTCGCAATCAGCCAGTGATTTATCCCAGTATATGTACAGTGCCGCCAGTATACCGCTCCGTGGTTTTCTATAAAAAATTACAAATGGTATCATATTTTACGTATTTCTTGAATTTTTACCTAAAGTATATTACTAAGCTTTACAGAAAAATATAATGTCTCAGATAGATGATAATTTATTTCGCACAGAGTAAATTACATTGACTTAAATGTATCATATGAGGTAGAGGTATTCAAATGATAGCATCATTTCACGTAAATCCCAATTTACGAACACTATTTTCGGGTTCATAGGCTGAGAATAATAGGATCAGAATAAAATGTCACCGCACGTCAGACCTTGGAGTAAAGGATCACTATGCGAGATACTTTATTATGAATGGTATACGTACCATATACCTACCGAAACGAGTCCAGTTTTAATCCCGTTGATATATGCTATTCACAATACCTACGTACACGCATAATTAATCAAATATTTTATGAACACAGAATACATTATCTTATTGTAATATTTTTATAATAATTTCTCTTACACAGCAATAAAATAGATTAGTTTATCATTTATCTATATATTTATATATCAGTGTGTTTATAGACCGCATTGTAGTAATTTACTTTTCGTATCATTCAAAATCGGTATGCGTAGACATTACAGCATATGCCGGGTGGTAATTACACGATAGTTGTGTCCGACTGCATACATCGCCACATATCAGGTGTAACACCACAGTGGTATGTTCAACTGTGGGTATAATAACGGATTTTGACACACTCGCTTTGATGCACACTATAAATACTTGCTTCTTGTCAAACGCGCATCAAACACGTGCTACTAGTCAAACACACGTTATCAGATTTTTAACCGATTTCAAAATACCTGTATATTTGAAAAGGTGTATTTTCAAGGGGAGTAATTAATTTATTTACCTATAAATGAAAACATTATTTAACACGTTAAATGCCATAGAAGAAATATGAAAAATTACATAAAATATTTTTTCATGTAATGGATGTAGTGATATGTATATGATATGCCACGAAATTAGTTTTTATAAAAATCTGACAAACTATTATATACTTATAACAAAAAAACTATTCGAGGTCACCGGTGCCCCCATAACTTTTAACGTGTTAAATTATAACTTATTTCCAAAACGATACAAAGTTGAAAAAACAACGATTAAATGTGATGTTTATCTATTCAAGGCCTTAAAGTTTACTTTTAAAGTAAATGTTCGTATATAAAATAAATATGTCAAGCGAATAGCATAATATTTTACTTTTTGTTAAAAAGCCACGAAAAAATCTACGATAATTGGTTTCTCAACAGCGAACGTTAAAGGTAATCACTTAAAACGTAATTATAGTAATTAATCGTATTAATTAAGATATATTACTATACCGTCACAATTAAACAAGGTTCAGTCATCGTATCCAAAACAATCCACTAATATTCAGAAACCCGATATAACCTTCCACAGGGCTATCATTGGTGGAAAACATTTTAATAGCAATTATAGATGATCATAAGTGAATGTTGATTTCATTAGGGTAAAGTAGAGTATTTGGAAAAAGCGATTTAGGTAAATTATATCTACATAACTACTATAAATAAAAACACGTGTCGGAGGAACAAACGTTTAAGTAACGTAAAGTAATTAATCAAAGCAAAGACTTTAATTTTTTTTTCATATCAACGGAGGCAAACGAACAAGTGGATGACCTGACGTTAAGTAATCACCGCCCGCCATAGACACTAGCAACACCAGGGGAGTCGCAAGTGCATTGCCAGCTTGTGTATTGGAAGGGAAGGGCAGGCGGAGGGGGAAAGGAAGGTGGGCGTCCGACGTTCTCACTGACTGAACAAAACGCAACAATGCAAGCACTGTTACTTCACGTCGGGTTTCTGAGAGAGAGTGGTATACCCCGGGCGAGCCGACCCATTCATGCCGAAACCAGCAATCGCTTCAGTACGTCTGTAACATTTATAAAGCGTTCAGTTAATGTTTTACGGGAAATATTGATTTATTAAAAACTTAATATGAGATATTTAACTATGAACTATATAAAAATGACAAATAAAAATAAGTCTTTAATGGACTTTCCATGCGTTCAGTATTGAATTTGTAAAGCCGGCAGCGCCATATATTGAATTAAGCTATCGTGATATTTTTTTCTTTAAGACAATAACCGAGTCTCTATGAAGTAATTCTAGTGGAAATTTATCGAAGACTCTTGTGTAGTTTTTCTGTAGTTTACGTGCTCAGTGGCTCTCTAGGATATAAAGCTATATATGAAGATAAAGTCCTTGTCATTCTTTTTGGCCGCTATGAATATATCTATCAATTTTTCCTTCGAGGAATCTAAAATTGTCTTTTGTTTTTGTTTAAGTCGTCTCGATGTTATTGGTATAATATAATATGTATAACAAAACTTGTGGTTTGTGCGGTATTCAGCGCGGTCAAAAAGTATGGCGATGAGTGTAACTATCGATACATCCCTGTACAAAACTGGCAACAGACAAAATAAAACATGACATTCAACCTACACTTATATGAGTGTTAATAAAATAAACTTTTAACCGATATAGCGCTGTGTTTTACGAGTGACTAATTATACCAATTATAAAGCCAAAAAAAGGATGATTGAGTACGTGACTCGAGTGAAAAAAATATAATCTTTCCTTTAAATAAACTTTATACGCAACATTGAATTTTAATTATCAAATTGTCCCGGGTATTCTCCATAAAAAAACAATGTACTCATAAAACTATTACCCTTGTCAGTTCCCTCAGTCAGTAGCCTCAATAATGATCTGAGAAGTTATTGATTCGATTCCCGATTTTTGTATAATTACTAACATTACGTATAAACGTTGTTCGTATCGTGATGTTGAGTGTGAGCAACGTAAAATACTGTCTCGCTCACGCCTATTGATTCTTAATTTGAAATCTCACGCTTATTTACCACTATGTGTACCTAAAGTACAAAAGATATACAAATTATGGTGCTATTTAACATACAATAACGTATTAAAATAACTACCGTATGGTACAAAGCATACCTTATCCAAATTAAATATATCAATTGATATATGATATTAGGTTATCCACCAATAGACAAATTGATCATAAATTTGGATGCTTGGCATACGGTAACAACATTTATTTAAGTTTTTTTTTAAGACAACTCCGTTTTAATTTGTCTTGAAGATCTAGCTCTCACCTGCTTCTATGTCATTTTCCAACCTATGAAATTTGTGACATCCTTAATTATATTACCTCGGGACTGAATCCTGTTTTTTTTCCTTTTTCATTACTTCGTTTTTGTTCTATATATTATACAGAAACATCAAAGCCTCGATAATAAAATCTCTCTAATTTCCCGAATCAATTACGTTTAATCTCCGGTTTGTTTTGTTTTTCCCGAAAAATTGTAACAAAATATTACTTATGCTATCTGATAATATCTATTTCGTCTCATTATTTAAAAAAAACTATAGAAAAATTATATTGAAGTCGGTTAAGTAACTTGAGAAGAAAATTTTGTCTATCATAAGGGAACCCTGTTATAACATACTAGTAAATGCCTGCTGTTTCGTCCGCATTATGTTACAAATATAAAATATAACTTTAAAATACGATCTAATTTGTAGCACCTGTAAGTAGGTACAGTAAAATTAGTAATGCTATCAAAAACAAAAATTGTAGAAAAACCAAGTCTCACAACTCAGTTTTTCTACCGTAAAAAGTTATGGGATCCATGTAATATCCAGTTGGTTACGTTATTAAGTCCCTAGTTAAAGGACCTTTTGTAATAAGTTATTACCTAATTAGCTACCCTAACAACACTTTATGTTTTAAGACTAGCGGGACCGGCAGACGTTGTTCTGTCCTAATTATAAAAAAATCCCTGACAAATTATATACCAAAATCTTCTTCATGAATCACTTTATTCACTGGTAAAAACCGCATGAAAATCCGTTTAGTAGTTTTAGTGTTTATCACGAACAGACAGACAGATAAACGCGATAGAGGATTTTATTTTATACTACGTATTGATACACTTGTAAATATATCATCATAATAAAAAACTTTTTAAATCTAAAGTCCAGAATTTTACAATATTTATTATTAGCAATAATTGTTTTTTTTTTTACAGTTGCTATGCGTATTTCCGGAACGCAATTCACGCGTGTGCTCAGCAGCTGTGACGGCTGCAGAGAGGGCGGGCGGGGAGGCGCGCAGCGTGCGATGCGCGCGGGAAACACTCGAAGCACTGCGACGCGACAACGAGGCCCGACTACCCCATGTCATTGTCATTGACGCAAGGCAACTGCATTTGCTAGACGCACCTTTACTTGCTAGGTCAGTATTTATATTTTCTTACTGTAAATTTGAATTACATTTCGGGAACAGTACTTTTTTCTGAATGTAAGATACTCTTAAAATAAAAGATAATCTGTTTAGTATTCAAACCATAAAAGAATTAGAAACAAACAAACACACGTTCGTATTTATACTACTAGGGTTTGGCAGCATTTTATATGAATAAATCTATTTTATATTTTATTACTAAGCAACATCTACTCCTTTCTTACGGTGACTGAACTTTATCTAGTTACTATATGCAATATACCTTTTATCAATTTTAATTTGCCTTTGGCAATTCTATTATTACTGCTTAGCTTCTAAAGCGTAACGATATATGTAGAAATGTCAAAAGAATATTCACAGCCAATAAGGTAATAGAAACAATGAAATTTAAGGTCCTAGTTTTCACAAATATAAACCAGTACTTTGATAGTCCGGTGAAGCTGTTAAGATCTTGCTAGACCAATAGCGTAGTTAGTTTGAGAAACGAGAAAAAAACATTGCTTTATAACAATGAAATTAGGATCGATTCATAGCCAAAATATTTATACAACCGATGAGAATCTGAACTACGGAAGCTTTACTATCATTTTTTTTTAATTAATTACTTATAATTATCTATATCTTTTTACAAAAAATAGCTACTTAGTCTATAATAAGCAGTATCAACTGGTGTCCTTAAAAGAGATCTTGCCTACCGACAAAAAATTGGGAGTACGCAGATTTATTGTAACCATCTGTTGACTTCACTAAACAACCGTAAATAAAGTAGAAAACCGTACTAAATAAAACTTATGTTATATTGAAAAATCCTACTCTACGTACTACTCTGTTGTGGCAAGAGCCCGTGCAATGTATAGTGCTATCATCCATCACAGTCACAGTTGAAATTGATGCCGTAATACAATGTAGTAATAACTTTTTAACGTTCTTCCAATAGTCTATTTGAAGTGTTCATTATCTTTTAAATATTTGGTAAATTTAAATGGTTTCATAAATACAGTACCATAGATAACTACATAAATAAAAGGCAATTGAGAAATATATGTGAACACATCATTTCAAAACGGGTGCACCTATTTGACTAATTTTGTTTTTTTTTTTTTTTTTTGTTATCTTTGTAATTATCGGGATAAGGTTTGTTCAAACAAAATGTTTGAAAAATCGTATGGAAAAGTAAAAGGACTCGCTCCTTTAAAACTTTCCATGCAAAAAAGTAACTGAGAAAGAACACAGTTTAGAAATCTTCTAAAATATAGACAGAATTTACAAATTGATGTTCAGTTCATCAGTTTTTTTTTATACGACGAATGTAGCAAACAAGTATGCGAGCCGTTTGATGCTAAGCTGTCACCGCAGCCTATGGACGCTTACATCAGAGATGATACATGCGCGTTGCCGACCCTTAAATAACCTATTTATTTTCCCTTTGAACAACTTCATACAGTATATATGAAGTATAGTATAACTTCATATGTATATAGTCACCAGGAAAACCTCATTCCAATTTTTTTTACATAGCTGTACTATAATGGGAAGATTTGGTCTCACTTTCTTCATATGTACGCCTATGCGAAGACACAGCGGGCAATTAGTACAATAATAATAATGTCATCCTGTAAAAGACTCACTGCTGGTATCCCAGCAATATTCCTGTGGGAAGGTACGAACGTACTCACGACACCGGCCTTAACGAAATAGTGAATTCAAATGCCGAATATTCTGCAATTTTATATATATTTCTCACATGCTATGATAAAAAGAGAACATATCTCAAATTCGGTTTCGTCAAAATGTTTTCAATCACCGTCAACCAATTCGATCAGCTAAATTTTGAATACATAATCTGAATTTTCTATTTTTAAGGAACTATTTTAACCAATTTTACTATCATTTTGCTCTTGTGACATACATAAGCAAGAAGTAGATTATTAACTTCCTACAAACAAATTCTCAGATTTAAAACTAAGGGCATATCAAAATATGCACATGAACAATGCTCCGGGAATAAACTAGTTCATCATGTGAAGAGTTAAAGCTTATATATTTTAAAAAAGCTATTATATTTTTTAAATGGCACTTTACTCACGTATTTATTTTGCAATCCATCTACGATTTACTTTACTAATTGTTACTTTTTTAAATTATAATTCTATCATTACTATCGATCCGTTGCATAAAACTGAGCGTTTAATAACCGAGATTCGGATTATAACGGATTCAATCCTGTATATAATCCTGTTACCTTCATTATATCATATATTATACCAAATAAACCTTCATTTGTAAGCAATGTAAATTCTCAGACGGATAGTTTATCGTTTTATTTTATTAATACACTAGCTGTGTCCGCGACTCCGTTCACATAAAACCTAATGTAAAAAACAGTTGACTAATAAAATCATCTTAATGTATTATGTCCATATATTTATCTACTTTTCTCTCATACTTAAGTCGGGTCATTGTTAAAACTACAATAAACTTTGATAGAGTTAATCGATTTTAATAAAACCAAGATCTCTACTCTACTCGACGATATGCTTTATGATGTACTTGTAATGTTTTATCATGAACCCAGTACTTTAGCATTAATGTGCGTTCAAGCAAACAGACAGACAAACATTACTAAAAATGATTAAAATGTATTGTATTTCTTATTCCAAAACACCTGTAACATATTTTTTAGAAAAATCTAAAAGTACAGAGCCGATAGACTTACAATTCTTATTATATATATAAACTAATGTTAAAACTCCTCAGTTCCTATTTATAAAATTTTGATACTGTCGGGATATGACGTAGACTTAAAACGAACGATTACTAACAATAGTATTCACTCAAGAATGATATCACTTCTACATTGTGTACTGGCTCATTCTTATAAGAATAGGAAACTGAGGAATAAATTGAAGTATACAAAGATATTGCATACATTTCAACAAAAATGAAACACGCATCAATACCAATTTGTTTCTTCTTTGTGGTGCCCTATTATTTGTTACGAACACAAACATAAATACTAGTTCTTATAGGGTATAATTTCACTAGAAACAAGGAAGTTATTTCAACAAAATATTATGCTAAATTCCTGTTCAAAGCTGCAGTACTACACGAACTTGTTACTATGGCAACGTACACAAATTGCAAGTACGATGTTGTCGGTTCGCCGACAGTAAATTGGACATAGCGCGCCAGTGCACCGCTGCACGCACGCTGCAAATTGAAGTGCATGCCTTTAATACAGGCAGACGTAAATAACAAAACTTCCGTAGACAGTATGAACTCCTGGTACCTCGAAACCGAGAAGTTATTTTTATTTTAAACTAGTTGGTGCCCGCGATTTGGTTCCTCATATAATATTTAGATTAAATTTTGGGCTGTGTTTTATTATTTTTATTGCGATTTTGTTATTATCATTTAATCTTCTTAAACCATTTATAAAAAAGCGTAAAGATATGTAACTGATACAAATACTCTAAATATCGTCTATATGCCAGGAATAATGTCGTCAAAATTGGTTCAGTTGTTTGACGGTTAGTCTGAATAAATAACAAACGGTGCAATTTACTTTAAACATATTTTTAGAAATCATAAATCACATAAATAAACAGAGTCACAAATGAACTAAAGTTAACTAGTAAACAATATATGTGAATAAATAATTAATTTAGTTTGTAATTTAGATGATTATAATAGTCAATTAAAAGTTAACTTTGTCTCCACTTTCTCGGTATAACGAAAAAAGATGCATATTCCCTAAAATATATATCTTACATATATATCTAAAAAATCCCTAAAATATATATCTTACATTACCTACGTACTATACCTCCAATGAATAATAACAAAGTATTATAATATTCTGAAATCTTATATACATATATATTCGAGTGTACACAAAATGTGGTGTAACTTGATCTACGTAATTCACCCTAATTTAATCAAAATTCTCGTGGGTGCCGTTTCACTGTTTGTATTCAACAATTCTAATAATGAATATCGAATACACTTTAAATATAATATTACATTTTAATATATTATAGTAGTAAAGTCAGTATAACAATAGAGTAAAAGTATTATAAAACGAAAGATTTCAATAATTACTATTATCTACAATTATATTATAAAGAGGTAAAGTTTGTGAGGTTGTAGAGGCAATCTTTCAGTGTTAGATAGCTCATTTATCAATGAAGGCTATAGGGTATATATGATCACGCTAAGACCGATAGGAGTGGAGCACCAATGAATAATGATTCAAAATCAGGTACTTTTTCCTTTTGAGAGCTTTCGCTTCGTGTTAGAGTTAGCCCAAAGTAACTATTCCTCGCGGAGGAAGTCGTAGGCAGAAGCTAGTTTATTTATAAGATGGAAGGCATTCTAAGAGGAATTATTTTATATAATCAAGATGTCGCAAAAGTTCAAAGGTATCCATTTTCTGTATTTTTTTATTACCGTAACACGTTCGTTGGGGCATGTCTCACGGTTATCAAATTTTATTTGATACAAATCAAATAAAATAACGGAGACATATATTATTTACTTGCTGGTTCCCGTAACTTCATTCTCGTATACATAGTTTTTTGTTTCATCAGAATTACACGTTTTGTCTGGATTAAATATAAACATTCTTTCTTGTGTAATTATTCAACCCATATAGTAATTTTAGGTTATCTCTGTTAAATTCTATAATTAGAGATTAGGTCCTATGGAGAAACGTAATTATATTTGATCTAGAAGATCCTTTAGGGATCCTCTACTTGTAGATAACCCCCTTCAGAATAGTTTCAGCCGTTTTGGCAATAAGCTCGGAAAAACAGACAAAAACTGTATTGACATGTGTTGGAGATTTGATAACGTGCATACGACTTTCAAACTAAAAATTCTTTGTAAAGCTAGAGTATAGGTGTTAGAGCCACGCTGATGCTATAACTGTTTCAGCATGAATGGGTCGGCACATCCGGGGTAGTACCACCCTCTCACAGGAACAGCGACGTGAAGTAATAATATTTGCATTGTTGCGTTTCGTTCGGTCAGTGGAAGCGCCGGATGCCCATCTCCCTCCTCTCCTTGTCTCACTAACACAGGCTGGCAACGTACTTGCGACTACTCAGATGATTCTGATGTCTATGGGCGGTGGTGATCACTTAAATCTGATGACCCACCTTATCGTTTGCCTTCTATGATATATAAAAAAAATAGATATTTTCATTTTGTTTACAAGTATAAATTTCTAGTAAATCCCATTTTGACAATACATTTTAATAAAGAATGCATTGTAAATAATATTATTTAAGGTTGTGAGTACACGGCGTACGCTTGTAACGAAATTTCAACTGATATACTTATTTGAGTATTGATATTTGCTTTGTACCAAAGGAATTTGATATATATAAATAGTTGAATGTCTGCCTTTCTGGAAAGTTAATATAAGACATATATTACGAAGATAAAATAAAATGTCTGTGAATTTAACGCCTTTGAGATGTGAATTTATACCGAATACTTAATTAAGGAGATAAATATAAAAAATATGTAAAAGAAAATAAATTGATCTTGTCATATTAATAGTGCTGCGAAATAGTTTAAGGTAATGTGATGCTTCAATTAAAAGTTATAAAGTGAGGTACGATTTGTTGAGGCGGAGTTCTGAAAGAAGCTTAACAAAGCTATTTGCTTGTGAACTTGGTCCTTAACTACGACGAATGGTTATGATTCTATGCTCAATATACATAACGCTCATAAAATTGTTTGAACGCGATAACTTCTGTCAGAACAGGAAAATTATGTTTTTTTTAGTATTTTTATTATATACTAACAATCTTCTATGAGGTGATTCTTTTAAATTATTTATTTCATATATCATTTAGGTACAAAAGAATAACTGATTGGCGGAAAAATTACAGATTTTCATATAAATTTTCACCCCTTTTTTCATTACTTTAGAGGTGTAAGTTGAAGAGCCACGCTGAAGCTATTACTGGTTTCAGCATGATTGGATCGGCTCGTCCGGAGTAATATCACCCGACCCACAGAAAACCGACGTGAAGTAACAGTGCTTGCATTTCGTTCGGTCAGTGCGAGCGCCGGAGACCCACCTCTCCCCTTCCCTTCCTACACCCCGAAACAGGTTGGCAACGCACTTGCGACTCCCTTGGTGTTTTAAGTGTCTATGGACGGTGGCGATCACTTAACATCAGGTGACCCACCTGTTCGTTTGCTTCCTATGATATAAAAAGGTAGCTCTTGTATGTACCACTTGTTTGGGCTGTCATTGTTATTATTTATTCCTATTATGCATATGTTATGAGTATGCTTCACTTAATAATTTGCTATCTCAATAAATACCTAACAAAAGTATTTCGTTATCAATACAATTTATTGTTAAAATATATATGTACTAGCGTACTGAGCGTACGTTATCCTGCTTCGATAGTAAAAAAAAAAAAACAAAAATTCAAACGCAGCGCCACCTACCGGGTCCATTGGTGAATCTAAACCATTCTCGCACACAACATTTCATCAAAATTGAGATCATTGACATACACACGTACAGAAGAAATGTATATATAAAGATATATATCCTCGTTTTCTTGATGTTCAGCCTCAATTGAAAGTTAATATAATATAAGTCGTTTCCCCGAGACAATATGAACATTGTTAACGCCGGAACATCGCGGTCGACGCACAACATAAATATATTACGTCTGCACATTTATTCTGAGTATTTCATTTCCCCTCGGAGGAAGCAGATCATTGCGTGCTAAATTCTGATAAAAAGACTTTCTTTTGCTAAACATTTCTCTGAAGACAGAAACATCGCAATTTTGAACATTTTCTTTTATGAACTTTAACATGATCCATTATTATGTTGAATTTAGAATTAATATTTCGAATGTATTCAATTGTTATTAGATAATATAGAAAAATATGTATAGATAAAATGATTAGCATTTAACGGACATATAATATAATAGCTACTCCTCGTAAAGCCATGGTTGTAAATGAGATGTCGCAAGTTTGATCTCCGTACACGTTTTTTTGAAGTTTTACTTCTTTTGGAGCGTTAGGGAAAAATGATAAGAGTAAATTTTTACGAAGCGCGCGCACACCGTCACGAAAACCCAAAACCTGAAGTTATTTCGATGCGCGCACACACCGTCACGAAAACGGACACCCTGAAATTATTACGATGCGCGCGCACATCGTCACGAAAAACCGACACCGTAAAATTATAACGATACGAGCGCGTACCGTAACGAGAAAACGACACCCTGAAGTTAGTTATAGACAACATTTTGTTTCTTTGTATTAAAACTTTCAATGTATTAAATACCTTTCTTCTATTGTTACTGTCTTTTTTTCTACAATAAGGCGAAAGATAAAATTTTTGAAAATATTTTTATCTTGTTAAGTCTAAGAAGTGTAACTTCTAAAACGTATACATAAGTACACATACACTTTTTTCCAAATTGCCTACACTATTGACGTAGTAAGGTTGATGATCATAATTTGTGAGTAATGCTTAATTAAATACTTAATACTAGCTCCTGCACCATTATGCTGCTAGATTTTTAATATATTGCCCATGTTACTCAACGATAATGTAGCATAATGTAGGTATTTTTCTTTTTTTGTAAGAGTAGTATAGATAACAAACTATCGAATTATCTCCAGAAAAAGTAATCGCCATTACCATTTTGCTTTCAAGGAAAGTTCATGCATAATATAGAATTTTAATTCACGCCTTTTCGACCGGCTTCGGAACTATCATGAGATAACTCATAACCATAGGATCACGTAGCACCATGCTTAAGTTCGTACTTAGGGGGAGTTGGGGACCCTTGATACGATTTTTACTTAGACCCAATAAAAAGCGACCTATTGACAGTAACATCCAATTTAATATTTATAATCTATACAATATATATTTAGCTAACTTTTTAAAGTCTAAATAACCGTTAGATTTAATCATAAAAAATATTAGAGCCTATTTACTAAAAAATGAAATTTGTATCAATGGACCCCAGGCGTGGGGTACATTGATACATATACTGGGGCAGTTTGATTCATAGATACATTTCTACAAATTAAACAAGTTTTATTGATTTTTGTGATATTTATTTATTAAATACTTATTTTTCACTTTGTGCTAAATTATGTGTACATAAATTTAATCTAGTACTAAGGGAAATAAATGTTTTTACGCTTTTTATATAAAAATGGAACAAGTTTACCCAAACAATAAACTGTGCCATAAAATATACTTAAACAATAACATATTGTATAATCATTCTTTATTTGGTCTAATCAGTCATAACTGGTTTTATACTTAAACTATAAAATAAAATAATTATTTTATTGACTTAATCAAACATCACTTAACAAATTTATCTTGAATTTGTATAGACAAGCTGTTCTACTAGTGCCTTTCTTTACTATAGGATTTGTTTAGTAGTCCGGTGAATCTGTTAAGACCTTGCTGGGTCAATAGGGTAGTCAGATCGAAAAAAAAAGGATTTGGTAACTTCAACACAATATCAGAAATATTAACCAAAGCTTCGTCTTTTATATCAGGCAACACAAAAGTTCCAGTTGGTTTAAGCTTTACAAAAGAGACTAGAAAGTCGTTCTGGTTATCAGAGTATCTTCACACTATTTTTCCAACAAAATACTTATAAGGTTGCTTCTTTCCTACGTTAACTGAAGATCATTTACTGCAGGTGGGGCGGTAAATGTTCGGGCAACACTTGTGTTCTCGGGTTTTCTTAATTTTATACTTCGGTGAAGTTGTGAAGACCTTTCCATGTTAACAGCATTTTCATTTCGAAAAAAAAAAGGTTTCCTTAAAGTAATATTGGGGCACATTGATACGTATCAAAGTGCCCCGACAGTGCTTGCTTCAATGTGCCCCTGTCTACTACAATCGAAATAAGTATTTTGTAAAAATTATAGCAATTAATAATAAAAAAAATTAAATTTACATAATGTAATGACGGGTATGCACTTACTAATTATCTCAATATATCACAGGTAACACTAAATATATTAGTAGAATCACATCCGAAAGAAAACTACGAAAATTTTGTTGCGAACCTCAGAAACAAGTTTACACGTGCCAAGCGCTAATCGTCGAATGAATATTGCTCCGCTCTAGTGTGCGTGTAGGGTGTATGATTACCTTTCTATGTGTGGCGGACGGCTTCTCTAACGTGTTTTGTTTTCGATTTATATTGACTGTATCTATGTGCCCCATGTATTAATGTACCCCATCTCCCCCTACTATTGATGGATATTTTTCTCTTAGCTATCGCCATTATTTTTGGGTTATACTACTAATTACACCATTAAGTGCAGCCGTGCAACGCATTAATGTTTCTGGAATAGTATAACAAACAGAAATTTACGTAAATAACGTCCAATAAAAAGTATGTCCTTTGTGAATCTCTTAAAGAAGATGTTGTTATACAAATTTAATTGTGCCAGCGACTTTTGGTATGAAACCTTTTAAATGTAAAGTACATTGCGAATTGTTGAGAGACATTTTTTGTAATTTATGTAAGAAAAAACATGAGAATATTGTATTGTTGAGCGTGATATTAATAGAAGGAATAATTTGTTTAACATGTTTATTGATAAAAAGATGTTGACTCAGTGGTTATCGTGTTGGAATATAGCGTCGATCTAATAACCTAGGTTGTAGGTGCTAGAGTTACGCTATAGGCCGTAGAGCCACGCTTATGCTATAACTGGTTTCAGCATGAATGGTTCCGCTCGTCCGGGGTAGTACCACCCTCTCATATAAACATCGACGTGAAGTAACAGTGCTTGCATTGTTGCGTTTCATTCGGTCAGTGAGAGCGCCGGAGGTCCACCTCCCTCCCTCTCCCTTCCCTCTCTTCCCTTCCCCCCCCCCAAACAATCTGGCGACGCATTACGACTCCTTTGGCGTTGCCGGTGTCTATGGACAGTGGTGATCACTTAACATCAGGTGACCCATCTGTTCGTTTGCCTCCTATAACATAAAAAAAGGAAAAAAAAATTTCGAATCCTTATCATCGGATTGAAAGAAAAATATTGTGATGAAATTATAGCATAGTGGTAAGGTTTTTTCTCTTTGTCGGGTTGTGGACGCTCCGGCACGGGATATTGTGGATTACAATCTAAAAATGGCCATAAAGAATGGAAATGCAAGCGCTATAAAAACAATAACGTCATTAAACCAAAAATAGTTAATAATAATTGAACAGTTAATATTTAATAAATTACTAATAAAAAAATATATGTATGCTCACGGATACGATTTTTGGGTATACAAAATACTACATGTAAGCAAAAAAAAGGTGCGGACCAAGAGTCTGCAGAGTAGAACAAAAAAAAAGGTTTTTTCTAAGCCCGCGTAACTAATTACCTCCTTTTAACTGAAAATCTATCAAAATGTAAAACTTTAAAATACAAGAATTTCCATAACCTAAGTAAGGGATAGTTTGCTTGTATTTTAAAATTGACATAATATAAACAAAACTCAAAATTATAGATAGATTTTCAAATCAGAATTCTATTCAACCTTATTTAATTCTTTCGATGCTCTACAAAATGAATGGACAGAATGTGTCACAAATCTAAACGTATTAGATTAACCACAACGAAATATGCCTCTATTTAATGGGTTAAGTAAACTATAGTACAGCTACAGATAAATATACACGCTTGAATTATTTACTAACAGCTATATTTATTGATCTCTCGTGTCCAACAAATATACACTGTACGACATATTTCGGTCTGAACGAAGCTACATACATTTTAATCTACATTTAAGCGAATTTATGAGGCGTTTGTGCACATTTAACGGCCGTCTAGCTGCACTATAACTAGATTAAGGCAATACTTACAAAGTAAGCTATATTTCAATCCACTATAAAATTTCAGAAATAAGGAATTACGATAGTCCTGGATAATGTATCGCAGTTTAATTATTATTTGGAAATACTTAAAAACTGTTAGGTTTGCCTCACAAAATTATCATTTTTACATAATAAAAAAATTAATTACACTCGGATTCGTACTTGGGTTTCACAGATTTTTGAAGCAATCGATTTATATCTGAACTATTTTTGTTTTTATATCTGAACTATTTTTGTTT
>JACEII010000068.1:2580621-2686063 GCA_014332785.1 Antheraea mylitta | reverse complement strand
TTATATCTGAACTATTTTTGTTTTTATATCTGAACTATTTTTGTTTTGACAGAGGCGGCGAAATTTACCTTCATATTCTAACTATATACCTGAAATCTCTGTTAAAATAAGTTTTAATGAATGAATGAATGAAATCAAGATCGATCTAAAATCTAGATAGCTAGATCGATTTATCATCCCCGAAACTACCTACTTGATAAGTTTCATGGAAATAGTTGACGCCGTTTCCGAGATCCTGAATGTATACAAATATAAAAATATACAAGAATTGCTCGTTTAAAGGTATTAGATTAGATTAGATAGATAGATGTAAAATCTAATTTCAAATATATTCTCATTATAAAACACTTTACAGCCACAAATCAATTGTAGGATTAGGTGACGCCTCACAGAAAAACTATAGAAGTTAAGTTGACATAATTAACACACCAATATTTGTTGCAACAGTCATGCTAAAAAACAATACCCCTAAAACAGGCGGTAGAGCCACGCTGAAGCTATTACTGGTTTCAGCATGAATGTGTCGGCTCGCCCGGGGTAGTACCACCCGCTCACAGAAAACTGACGTGAAGTGACAGTGCTTGCATTGCTGCATTTCGTTCGGTTAGTTAGAACGTCGGACGCCCACCTCCTTTTTCCCCTCCACCTTCCCCTTTCCATCCAATACACAGGCTAGCAACGCACTTACGATTCCCCTGGTGTTGCTAGTATCTATGGACGGTGTTAATCACTTAACATCAGGTGATCCACTTGTTCGTTTGCCTCCTATGATATAAAAAAACTACGTGTGACATTTTAGATCTCGTACTGATGAATAATGTACTTAATAAACAAATCAACCCTGGATGGACTACTTTGAGAATGATTACCTAGGAATTTAGATGTCATATCTAAAGACAGGCACAGGACAGACAAGCTCCAAAAAATCGTCTCCGCTGGTACGACCACACACGTCGTAGGCTCCAGACTACATCGGAAATATTAGTCACAACATAACTGTATAACGCCCGAAGAAAATATATTACATTCTTTAGATTTTAATAATAATTTACTAAGCACCAACAAAAACAAAACAGTTCGTCCGTGGACAACCGTCCGCTATTTCATGCAGGTTAGATTAAAATGTCATTGATTATATTTAGAACTTAATAGTAAACAATATTATAGCCCAGAGCCACCATTTGGCGAGATATATTAAATTAAATTCCTCCAGAAAACCATTTCCATATGACAACTTTCAAATTTCGGATTTTATCGATCACATATATACCTACTATCGGTTGTCGTTGAGTGAAGATATCGTAAAGAAATGTAAACTTAAAAAATATTCTTGTAATGTCACCGTATGTGGGAAATATATATGCGGAATTCTGTGTGTCAGAATTCGCCAATATACTGTTAAGCTGACGTTGTGACCATAAAATGCATTCCTTCAAGAAGAATCTTTTTTTTCGAACTGACTACACTATTAGCCTGGCGGGCCTTCACAGCTTCAGTAGACTACCGCACGAAGAAGCCTTTGATCCAAGAGAGTCTCATCTCTGATTGTTATCATTTAAGAAAATAATCAAAATATATCAAATAGATTTTATGTTTAATCAATTCAAAGATACATGAAAATTCACAGAAAGGCTCGTATATATATGTACTATGTATGTTATATATTATTATAGTGTCCGGCATTTAATTTGGCACGTTGAAAATAAGACATAGGTACAGCTAAGTCCGGCTTCGATTTTATAAAGCGTCCTCTTTTCACACAGCGCTATGACTACGATAGACAAAGATAACGTTATATTAACCCCAATTTAGCTATCTCGGTCCTTACTCCGACAAGCCAAATCAAAAGCTGGATACTGTATTAGATATTGTTCACACACTTAGTAACTGTATTCCTCGTACTTAAAAGGGTTCGATACGCAGAGAATTCTAATAGGGTGATTGAATTTTCAATTAAGACAACCCGTAAGGTACAAGGTCTGAGATTTACAGAGAGATCTGTTTACTTGTCTGCCTTTTGAGTTGAAAGCAATTTGCTAAATGAACCGAGACTACTCGGTTCGCTTTAAACGTGGGTTTATCCTTCAAAGTAATCACTACATTAAAAACGAAGTGAAAACTTGGTCTTTGTGGTGGGTGAGGTAGGTACATTATTGAAATACGTACGCGTCGGTTTCAAAAGCTGTGTTACTGTTAATTCGCTTTTACAGATTAGTACCTATAATAGAATATATACACTATACTAATACTATACATAACTATAATTTTCGTAATATATAAACATATTATACACTAGCCTCTGCCCGCAACTTCGTCCGCGTGAAATAGTTTGGACTAACGCTAACACGCAGCGGAAGGTCTCAAAATGAAAAAAAAACGGATTGAAACATTCTTCACCGGTGCTCCGCTCCTATTAGCCTTAGCGTGATGCTATATAGCCTATAACCTTCTTCGGTAAATGAGCTGTATAACACTGAAAGAATTTTTCAAATCAGACAAGTAGTTCCTGAGATTACCCCCTACAACGTCACAAACTCATAAACTTTACCTCTATATAATATTAGTATAGATTAATATGATTTGATATATTCTTGAATATTTAGTAAATAACTTGTTTGTGAACCAAGAACTCATTTTGGATAAATATATGTAAAAGCTACCGAGTATTTCGCTGTAAAAAGTAAATTACTGTTCATAAAATATCTAATGTACTTCAGCTAATCATATAATAAAACTTGTTTATTTTTATGATTCCATACGTACAATGAAAGAACCACAAGAATATTTGTAAGTCTGTGTCAAGGACCTATTTCTCGAACACGACTGTAGTCCGGTGAAGCTGTTAAGAACTCGCTAGGTCAATAGCATACTCAATTTAAAAAAAAAAACTCTAAAACGATTTGAAGTATAAAGTTATAATTATCAAAACCCGTAGAAATACTTCTACTAGAATACTTCTGGAAGATTCACAGATTTGAAATTTAACAAGAAGAGAGGAGTTGTGGTGTTGATTAAAGATTAAATTTGGCCTTGTATTGCTGTAAAAAGAGTCAAATGTTTAATAAATTAACTTAATAAAGGATACGGTCTTTCACACTATACTCTAATGAACGGTCGTTCACATTGCAACATATTTCTCGGAGTCTCACTCTCTTGTTCAAATGGAGGTCTTTATTAATAAAAAACGTTTAAAATTAAGACGCGATAAAGTTACATTTGTGGTTGATTGCTTAGATAGTATTTATATGAGGGTCAAAAGGAGATTGTTTGTCGAACGCACAGATTTTTTTTATATCAGAGACATTAAAAGATGAAAACATAATACAGATGCAGTATTATCTATACTAATATTATAAAGAGGTAGTCTGTGAGTTTGTGGACGTTGTGGCGTTGTAGAGGGTAATCTAAGGAACTACTGGTCCGATTTGAAAAATTCTTTCAGTGTTATATAGCTCATTTATCGAGGATGCTTATAGGCTCTCATCACGCTAAGACTAATAGGAGCGGAGCATCAATAAATAATGATTAAAAATCGGGGTTTTTTCCTCTTTAGAGCTTCCGCTGCGTTAGCCCAAAGTATCTATTCCACGCGAACGAAGTCGCTGGCAAAGGCTAGTTGTAATATAAAATATATAATAGTAAGGAATTCTCAACATGCGACTTCTACTTTCTGTATAATAGATTTTTCTACCTATATCTGATATGTAACACACCTGGAAAGTGTTTTGCATGGTTACAAAAATACGGTGCGTTTTGTTATAAAATGTGATACTTACAAAGTAAATTCATTAATAATAAACTAACTTTTCTCCATCGAGCAGCCGCTGTGCCCTCAAACCCTCTTTTGTGGCCTCTTTTATACTTCCGACTAAAATATTTCATACATTATTCTTTTTGAAAATTTCTAATAACGGTAATATTTCGTAAGTTATTGTATCATAAAGTTACGGAAGCTTCTTGAAGATGTTTCTCGCATTTATGAAGTCTAAATAATTGTGACGCCATGCTCAGTTTAAACCTAATGCTTATTTTTATTGTTTATAGGATCTAGCGTCTGACCATAATGTCTGTATTCCGATGAAGCTGTTAAGACCTTGCTAGGTCAATAGCGTAGTCAGTTCGAGAGAAAAAATAATAGGCGTGGAGTCCCTCGGCGCGGAAGAAGTGAAACTTCTTTATGTGGAAATGAGAATAGAAAGGAGTAAAATTGATTTTTAGTAAAACCATATTGTTTCTAGCGTTGAACGTTTAACGCAACAGTGCTTTCATACCCCCTCCATGGTAGCGTTAACCGTTTAACGCAACCTTGTTGGAAGTCGCATTAGAAGTTTCACTTAAAAAAAAAACAATAATGTCATTTGATGTTAGCTCACCATGAGGCACAGGATGTTAACACGCTAATGCTAGGAAGAACTGGCTCTCGAGTATAAGTACTGAAATATATTCACTAGATGCTTGACGACAGTATTGTAACTTGAGGTAAGTATCCGGACAGACAAGCTTTAGAATAACCCCTGGTTTCAACTCGATATGTTCCTGCATTGGTAACTCAAGTTCACTGTAAGAATTCGAACTATCAATTAACACAGTGTCCGTACAACCTACCACCGAGTAATAATTGCTCTAAATTAATTAATATAAAGGCTCGTGGTTCCGCACGTTTATTGTTATTAATGGTACAGAAGTTGCACTGCAACGCCATCTAGTGACGGATTATAATAATACGGCTCATCTCCATGAAATAAGGTTTAGGTTTATCAATCTCAGACATATCATAACATATATTTTTATACATATATCTAAAGATTAAATCTTAATGCTCAATGAATAAACATAATAACTACTACACATTTTAATGAAACTGTATAAACAAACTTTAGTAAACGTATTTTTAATGTTATTCTGTTTTTCTAGGTCTGAACATTTCTTCAGCTATAAGTAAATATAGTAGATTAGCTTTTGCTAGCGGGATTGCTCTCGTTATTGTAGATTTAATTTATCCCTTGGAACTTTTTTTCTAGGTGAAGGGTACCTATGTTTTTTTTTTTTTTTTTTATTAAAGCACGACATATTGACTGCACTATGCCTAATGTAATGCCATAGTACAATCCAAAAACAGTGGCGACCACCGAGAGACAGATTATCCATCGCCGGTCGCCGCTGTCATGCCGGCCATAATGACGAAAGTCACCCGGTACTGGATATGCACAGGCTGATCCCGGAACGCGACGCGCAAAAGTAAGTCACTATGACGGGCTTTTTCGCCATGTACATGGTGGTTGCGACCCAGTCGGGCTGTAAAACCCTACCACCCCGCTATCGCCATTGCCTCGTTCGTTGATCAGCATGGTGCACCACGTGCAGGTGAGGTTGGCTTGGGTGTCTCAAGTCTTAAGATGTTACTCGACACCCCTTACACCCCAAAATGTCCTGTGTTGTAGTCTTGAAAACAAAAAACTAACAAATACACTTTCGTATTTATTTGGTTAGGAGTTAAGATATCATATTGCAATTTCATGAGCGTATTTGTTTTATATAAATAAACATATATTTTAATAACAGTAAAAGAGACTTTATACATATTTTATTTACGAGTAATTTATACTTTTCTTTTATTTTGTAATATGCAATTTATATTTAACAAAGTAATACGTATGAGAAGTTTATATACGAAATGCTCATTCGAAATTACGATTGGTATAAACTTTTATTGCTCTTGTACTAGTTTTTTCTTTATTTTACAAAACTAAAGAACTCGAGTAAAAAGTTTAACGAACTAGAAACTAGTAATATACACAGTTTTATTTTTATTCATTTTCGATGACAATATTCTGTTTTTATAATCACATTGAAGTAAATTTATCATTATTACATAGTATAAAACAAAGTCGCGTATCTGTTTGTCTGTTCGTGATGAACTCAAAAACTACTGGACGGATTTTCATGCGGTTTTCACCAGCGGATAAAGTGATTCTTGAGGAACGTTTTAGTATATAAATATGTTTATATCTATACTAATATTATAAAGAAGTAATGTTTGTGAGTTTGTAACGTTGTGACGTTGTAGGGGGTAATCCTAGGAACTACTAGTCCGATTTGAATAATTCTTTCAATGTCATATAGCTTATTTATCGAGAATGGTTATAGGCTATATATCATCACGCCAAGACCAATAGGAGCGGAGCACTAATTAAAAATGTTCAAAAATCGTTTTTTTCCTCTTGAGAGCTTCCGCTGCGTGTTAATGTTAGCCTGAAATACCTATTTCACGCGAACGAAGTCGCGGGCAGAGGCTAGTTTGGTATATAATGTGTCGGATGTTTTTTTAAATAATCAGGGTGGGGCAACGTCTACGAGGCCCGCTAATTATATGTACAATAAATAAATCATACGTTGAGAGGCAGAAGAATATAGGGTTCTATATTTTTTGTCAGGAATCCAAACAAAATATGTCTTAGATTAAATCTTAATCAAAATATTGATGTCGAAAATTACCTCTATTTTTGTATTACACTATGCCTTACATCAGACACTGTGCAGTAATTTAATTGGTGAAGTTTCTTTACACTCCGGCTTGAAATTCCTCATTAGCAGAGAGACGTGACAGCGGTCAATCAATTCCAGGAAGTGATAAGAAACTTTCGCCCTAATATTTACAATGTAGTGAATAAAAAATAAAATCCAATTGTTCTTTCTATAATATAAAGATTTAGTTTACATTCCTAGCTTATAACGATTTGAATTATTGTAATTAATAATTGAATTTAATTAAATAAGGCTTTAAAAATCCTTAAGATTATATTCAGTGTTATGAGAATAAATTATAGCAAAGATCAAACGACATTAATCGAACGATTTCCTATTTACTTATTAATAATTTGGCAGTTCATTGAAATTGCTTATAGAACCGGACGCAATCTAATTATCTTCTGATTTAATTCACTATCGAATATAAAAATATTAATTTCCTTTTCAACAGTTTGTAAAGGTTGTTCCACATTAATTATCGTAGTTATATTCTGTTCGCTGGCGTTAGAATCCATTTGCTTAGTTATTTCGTTGTATAATCAAGTTTTCCTGAAAACGTTTATGAAAATAATTGTCTGGATGTTATTATATTCTTGCTTTCTTTTGTTTTTCTATTTTTATGTTAGGTGCTTGATAGTGTTACTTCAAAAAGTCTTAATTCTCTATTAGAAATTATATTATCAATAGGTTTTGAAATTCTATATTTTATATAAAAATATTTATTTTTGCAATTACAGTTAATTAGTAAAGTTATACTAGGGATGGCGCGCTGAAATCGAATAATCGATGTTTAGACATGTATAAATCGATTATTTTAATCGAATTGATCCAGTGAATCGATCACTCACACTATAAAATTGCTTTGATTTTTTCTTTTTAGATAAAAATAAACCATACAATAATTAAAAAAAAAACTATTTAAATAGAAAAGAATATATAAGAGATCGATTATTAATTATCGATCCAATATACCTAGATTTTTTTTCATGAATCGATTCGACAGGCCACGATTCGGATCGATTTAAAAATCGACTTTTTTTGCTAAGAATCACCATCCTTACATTATACAGGCAAATCTATATGTTTTCGACCTACAATTTTTTATTCGTACATTAAAATATCTGATTATATATATCGAAACAAATAAAAATAAATTTCAAAAATTAGGATAATTACATTTATGTATTGAAAATTTGCGAAAATTGTTATTATAAGAAAAAAAAAAGGTAATATAAGAAACTTCATAAAGCGCAATATCCTTTTTAAGCGCAATAAAAATATATAGAAAAGCTCATTACTTAAAAGCTAGCTTTGAACAACCCGCTGCTCACCCGTACAATTTTAATCTCATTTGCGTGTTTATATATAAAATTATCTATTCTTTTTTTTCTTGATAGTCTATCGGTATTATTACAAAAAATTAAATACGTACTGAAAACTTGTTTTAAAAAAAGTTACGTTTTATATACACCCCTAGGGTCTACGAATAATGCCTGAATCAAATACAATCGAATAATGACGTTCTATTCGTTGTTATTTCCTCGAACTGACTACGCTATTGACCTAGCAAGGTCTTAACAGCTTCACCGAACTACATGTTCTATTCGAATTATACGGTTCGATTCGCTATCGAATAGGCCGTCAATTTGAATATGCACTCACCCCTTATTTTAACCGTTCCTTCTTATTCGACCATATCCTTTGGTATTCTGTCTATAGGTGCAAGTTTTCTTCTAAATTTCGTGACTGATAACTATTGTAAAGTTCACTGATCAGCCATATATTAAAAAAAAACTTGTAGTCCGGTGAAGCTGTGAAGACCTTGGTAGGTCAATAGCGTAGTCAGTTCGAAAAAAAAAACAAACAAAAAAGCGTATCAATTTTTTTGTTTGATTTGATTTAATCTAAAACAACAATAGTTCACTTCGAAGCAATTTAGCGGACAATACATCGATCAACAAAGGTTTAAATCTCTATAATGAGCCTGAGCTATCATCGATGGAAAATATGGTCCAACATGGTGGTTTTGAAAAATATCATGATATGTCCTTATCATGGTGTGTTCTCTCTAAGCTTATTAGTGTTATTGTATCTTATATTGTAACTTAAGCCAAATTGTTACTTGACGTCATAGGAGATTGTGTTTAATCACTGACACATAAAAAAATTAAAGATGTCGTCACTGATTTCAATTGTATATTTAAACGCGAAAAAAATTAATAGAACTGATAGCCGATTCCAACCACAACTACCGTTTCCAATTGTGAATCCAAACTATCAATGGACTCACTCAATCATATATATATATAGTATAATTTCCATGCTCGAAACCGGGAAACTAATGGAATGCTACTCGTTCCATTTTCACAGGAGCACTTCTTCTGCGATAACGCTTGATTTCAATGCATCTTGCTCGCTTTTTTGTGTTTTCTGTGCTCGAACTCGTTCCATTTTAAGCTTGTCTACTTAATTATTATTCACTTTAGAACGCAATTCTGTCATACCATGGCGAATGTTATCATTATCTGTCTCCCGGTGTTCATCAGTGCGATTTACACGTGAGGTTGCTCGTAGCACATTTCATTGACTTCGACGATCTATTTCAGCTCGTCTTTTCCTTGGTATTTTGAAACAACAACGGTAAATACATTTTTCACGCACTTACAAACTTATGATATAAGTTTTTAATAACGGTATAGTTGTAACAGAACGAATGATATTTAACTTTATAACCTTTCGTCTGACGTTTGACAGGAAAGTGGCTTGAACAGTTTGTATGGGAAAATGAAATTATTGTTTTTACTATCTTCCTCGGCATTTTTCCATATCTTCTCACCTTTTAAACCTTCCCTGGACTACGACGAACATATCAAAACCAAAATCAGCTAAATCGACTCAGCCGTTCTCGAGTTTTAGCGAGACTTATGAACAGCAATTGATTTATATATATATAGATTTCAATGATATTACAAATATTTGTAATAGAAGACATTGACATGTATCTGGTCTGGTAACTAACAATCTCATAGTCATAACAAATAACCATTTAAACAAAGTACTGCCATCAACAATACAATATCAATTAAGAATAATTATTCTGCTTAAATCCAAATTATAAGCGGTGAATTAAACAAACGTTTCTTTGATAAAAGATAAATGATTAGTACTCCCTTGATATAATCTAATATTAAAGAGATCAGATATTAAATAAATATCTGCCAAGTCGCTTTCATCCAGTCTCCAGTATTTTAAAAGGTTTCCTCTATTCTCTCCGTTGTACATTCACATTGAAATTTCCGCTTGATTGTGTTATAACGTTATTGTTGAGAGATTTTCGTATCCTTTACAATCTTATTTATAAATGAAGTGTATTGTAAGATGATATTTTATTGTTTAGGAATCATTTTTTTCGTTTGCTAGCATAATATTTTTTTTTATTTTGATAATGAAATATCAAATTTGGAAAGGTTTATGTGACAATGGGATCAGTTATACTTAAAAATAAATTTAATAATTAAATTAAATAATTTAGACTTTCACCACAACAATTTTGGTGACAAAATATAGTATCACTAGATTATCAAACAGTATTATAAAACAAATTCATCGGTCACTTTTGTCTGTCTGTCTGTCCGCGATAAACTCAAAAACTGATGAACGGAATTTCATGCGGAAGATAAAGTGTTTCACTAGGTTTAAGTATATAATTTGCCAAGGTTTTTTTATTCTCAAAACGGGACAACATAAACTTAACTTTATAACGCACGACTTTAGAATAAATTAGCGAGTTCGGCGGACGTCGTCCTGCCTTGATAATAAAAAAATCCTTAAATTCAACCACAGCGCCACCTACCGGGTCCAATAGTGAATCTAAACCATTCTCGGATGTACTGGAACGCGCACACACAATTTCATCAAAATCGGTTCAACCGTTAGGAGTAGTTCAGTACACAAGTACAGAAGAAATTTATATACAAAGATTAACATAAGATACAGTCTATTCCAAAACTTGAAAGTACACTGATCAACAAAAATCTCTTCAGAACACAACTTTGCTACTCAATAAATCCATAAAGATATTACACAAGGCAGCCAAAATTTTTACGCCATTGCAGACATATAAACTGGCAACCAGCCACAAGGATCAGAATAAAAAGTACAATGAATCCGAATAATAAGTCACAAGTTTTAAATTTCAAATATTAATACTTATAATGAACACTAACTGAAATCTTATTATTATTGAAGACATTGTTACGGAAACATTTAAATTAGTTTAAAATTATCATTTTAACTTTTCTGTTTCCTTTTTCAATAAACGTATAATAACTGTATATAATTAAAAGCTAAAATTCTAAATCACCATTGAATATAAATAAAAAGATCATAGATTATGACAAATATAAATTAAATAATAAAAAAAAAAAATAGCATAGTTTTAATTTTTTTAGAATCTGTTATTGCAACGAACATTTCAGTCCCATTGAGTTACGTGGATGATAGTATCAAAAAAGAGTTATAATTAAATCCATTAAAAGGAACATAAAATTTATATCAAAATAAACCAGTAAATTAATAATGATATTTTTTTTTCTACGTATCAAAGTTAAATATTGTTACAAAAGCAAAAAAATAAATAGGTCAATTATTACTAAAGAAGGTAAAGAAAATATAAACAGTGTTATTTCAAAATAGATCTTAATTATACGGCTACTTAAGGTTAATTTATTTTGTTTCAGGGCAATAAGGGGCACGAAGAACACTCACCACATAATTCTTATAGCAGTTGTTAAAAAAAGGTATGTATCTCTTCCTTAAAGAATAATAAGGCGGATGTTTAATATACTAAGCTTGTTACCTTTTCCTTTGTGTCTTCTGATATATCTTTCACGTGTATTCGAATATTCTGATGTGATTTGTATTCTTTTTCATATAAAGATGTATTCTTATGAAGGTAAAAGTGATTAAATGAATATGAACGGAAATCTAATAATACTAAGTAACTTTATGTTATCCGAGTTAAATTTTGTTATTATTTTAGCTTACAAAATAAAAGGTTTTATTAATGCGTAGTCCGGTGAAGCTGTTAAGACATTGCTAGATTAATAGCGTAGTTTTTTTTTTCTCGAACCATGTACGCTATTTACCTGGAAAGGTCTTTACAGCTTCACCGGACTACCTTCAATAGCGTAGTGAGTTCCAAAAATAAAAATTTATTAACAATTGTCTTCTGCCCGTTTACCCGATTAGGCCTCCCACGGCAACAGCTCAAGCCTAGGTTCGATCCCTCGGTAGGGAGCCCTTGAGTGCGTTGCTTGCGCGATACGGTGACACACAAATATACATACTGCTACAACACTACTCGATCACCCCCACACACGTGCACGCCTACACGCTTACACATGAAAGTGGAAGGGTTTACTTTTTCCCCTTATCGAACTGAAAAACTCTCAATTTTCCGATAATAAATATATGGAGGACTTGTTGAGTCGTGTATGCTTGGTACACATATACGTTTCAACAACTCATACATATATGAATAGTTAGCTAGGTTAGCTAAGATAGATCGCGATTTTGCATGCAACAGGCAACAGCCAAGCCGAGGTGTGCCGTGCACCCTTGAGATGGTTGCCAAAATAAAATCGGCTGAGTGCCTTAAGCGCTCGCCTTAGTAGTCATATATATATACATATATATATATTAACATTCCTTCCTTGATAAATGAGCTTTCTAAAACTGAAAGAAGTTTTCAAATCCAACTAGTAGTTCCTGAGATTACCACGTTCAACCAAACCAACCCTCCAGCTTTATAATATTAGTATAGATTAATACTTTTCTCTCGTAATTAACTGGAGTCGTCATTTAAATTACAATAACTTTTGATAGAGTGTACCGATTTTAATGAAACAAAAACTAAGTTACACCCGAGAATATGCGTTATATCTTTCTTGTTGGAGTTTATTGTCAACCTAGTACTTTAGCAATGATGCGTATTCATACAAACAGACAGACATTTCTAAAAATGACTGAAATGTATTCTATTACTTATTCTAAGACACCAGCAACAATTTTTTCCACGATAGTCTAAAAAGTCCAGACACGTTAGATTTACATTCTTATTATATATATAGATTAAGAATGACATATTGACAATAGCTGAATACATCAAGAGCCTAATATGTTTGTTTTCCTCACTTTGTTTCTGTCGCCATGGCAACCAAACTATAAAAAATGTATATTTTATAGCATACAAAACAATTTTTCTTTACCATACATATAACATTTTTTGTCTATTCATCTCTAGATTCATATTTCTGTTAACAATTTTACGGAGTTCGCAAACAACTTGCCATTTTGTCTCCCGAACGTCACGACATATTCTTCATACTTTGTATATAAAGTTAGAAGATTACTTAAAAACTCTACCCGTGGATATATTCCATTGGAAATCGCAAAAGTTTCTCGAGTTTTGTTGGAAATTTTTAAAGCTAAGACGACAGAGTGTAAAAGTAGGTAATCAGTGTTTACGGTGTTTCGATGCTTATATTGAGGTAAAAGTTTTTATAATCCAATTAAATTGATATGAAACTGACAAAGTTATTTGACATACCATTTAGGCTGTAGTTCAGCTGTAGCACATGTTATTTCTACTGAAATTGATCAAATTTTTATTAATATTGTTATCTTATAAAAACACTAAAATGTAACACATTGATGGTCATTTGTAGGTGGTAGAGCCACGATAAAGCTATGAATGGGCCGGCTTGCTCGGTGTAGTATCACCCTCTCACAGAAAACCGACGTGAAGTAATAACCTTCCTTTTTCTCCACGCTTCCCCCTACTCCCAAACACAGGGTGGCAACGCACTTGCAACTCCCCTGGTGTTTCTAGTGTCTATGGACGGCGGTGATCACTTAGCACCAGGTGACCCGCATGTTCGTTTGCCTCCTATAACATAAAAAAAGCAGTTCAGAAAGCGTTGGGCAAAGTTACGAAGGAAATGAGATGACGTCAACTAAGAAAGGTTCCTTATAGAGTAGCGACGAAAGAAAGTAGGCGGAGTATAGAAAGACCCGTGTCAAAATATAAAAGTGTCAAAAGAAATAATAGATGTACCCGAAAACCACTACAAATACAATTCTTCTTAAGTTTTGTTTTACTCGCATGTTTGCCCATGATATCTGCATAGTTCATTCTAATAATTAGTAAAGGAAGACTAAAAACACAGCTATTTTTTAAACGCATGTCGGTTTAGCAATTCCCAAGCCCAGTGATTAACACACCACAATTAAGTTTTACTAAGTTATATATGAGTCATACAAACAGAAATGGTTCAATAAGCTTAAATCGGCTGAGTGCCTTAAGCGCTCGCCTTAGTAGTCCGGTGAAGCTGTTGAGACCTTGTTAGGTCAATAGCGTAGTCAGTTCGAGAAAAAAAATTAAATCAATAAGGATGTGTTAGCATCAAAAGTTGGCATGTAGAGCGTTCCAATTCTATCTTCGGGTGTAGCAACCTATTTAATCAACCTCAGAAATAACGCCCTTGTGAAATTTTATTCTAAATTAGTGGTCCACCCCGGGAACACCTATCTGCAATAGGTACATAAATTGCTTCCGTGTGAAGCTGGGACAGATCTGTTAACGTGATCGATTCCTTATTTGTGATGAAAACTACATTTGAGAGCAGAACCGTCAAACTGATCTTTTGTTTTTTTTTATATCTATTATTATCAACTATCCTTTTTTTAAATTTATTTTGGGGTGTTTGTGGCTATATCGACCACATCGTAACCTCAACTAAATTTACAAGCTTAATATCTTAAATTAAACACATTATTAAAGCTAATATAAACTAATATAGTGTCATTAATGACGATTCTACATCTTAAAGAGATTCAGTGCTACAATACTATAAGGTTTGGATAAGAACCCATGAAACATTCCAATATCTTGTAAACCCAAATTGAGAGTCGACTCACTTGAAATATCATGCACATATTCTATATCCCACACACACCAAAAGTAGCGTTGGACTCAAATACATCTGTCAGAACACGTCTATACATTATAGGTAACAGATAATCAACTTGACGGTTATAACTATTCAAGCGGGCTTAGAAAAAGCCCTACCACCATCCAGCTGTTTTTAGCATTTAACGTATAAAAAGATGTTTTAAAAATAAATAGAAAAACTCATTCAATTTACTTCACTGACGCCACGTTCGTTCCATAAACGTATATACCCAATACTATGCAATATATATATAGAAATAAACAGACAAAGTCTCGCGGTAATTAAACCCGGGCGAGTTGACAAGCGACCGAGCCAGCCGCACTTCCCGGATATAAATCACGGATATACCCGGCCGTAGGCGTTGATGTGATCTTATTGACATTGGTAGGAATATTGGCTTGTTATGTAAAAGTTCAGTTTTCATTATTTGATACGAAATCGTATGTTTACTGGGCGGTGTGCTTTACTTTTTTTTTCGATTAATTGTAATTATATCTATACTAATATTATAAAGAGGTAAAGTTTGTAAGTTTGTAACGTTTAGGAGGTAATCTCCGGAACTACTTACTGGTCTGATTTGAAAAATTATTTCAGTGTTATATACCTCATTTATCGAGAAAGATTATAGGCTATAATACATCATCATACTAAGACCAGTAGGAGCGAGGCACCAATGAAGGATGTTTCAAAATCGTTTCCTTTTTCTCTTGAGAGCTTCCCCTTTGTGTTAGCGTTAGCCCAAAGTATCTATTCCACGCGAACGAAGTCGCGGGCAGAGGCTAGTCATCAATAATTTTATACCTCTATGCCTATCCAGATATCTACTCGTACCTTTTTTAAGTAAATATTGTTAGTGCGTACGTTTAATCTCCTCGTATTTTGTGTTTTTTTTTTTATTTCAATATAAATTAATGTTTGAAAGAATATTTTCAGAAATGTGATATAAGTTTCCTATAGTATAATTAGACTGTTTAAACACTAAAGTAATATTAACAATCCTAATTAGTAACAGTATATTATCATTATCATATTTCTATATTTTATACCTACATTATATACATATAAAATTAGCGGGCCCGGCTTACATTATCCAGCCTTGATAATAATAAAAACCTTTACAAATGATATATCTAAACGTTCCTCATGAATCACTTTATCTACCGGTGAAAACCGCATAAAAATCCGTTTAGTAATTTTGAATTTAATGCGAACAAACAGACAGACGTGGCAGAGACCTTTGTTTTTATAATATGTAGTGTTAACATTTTATCTTTATTTTTTTATACATAACTCCTTCAACATACTATAAGTACCTACCTTACATCTTTTAGTCCATGAGTTATAACAACATTATACCCATAGAAATTAAGTAATTCGCTTCCTTTATAGATATTAAATTATCTCATAAAGGTTATAGATTAGGGGCTGATGTTACTCGGATCCGTATTTCTCTGCTCGTGCTCCCCGGGTGGTGCTAAAGAGTAACACATTTTTGATCGTCACGCTGCACTGTTTCACATAAATTGAACCTCGCAGTAACAGAGTTATCAATTAATCGACGATATTAAAAGATCAACACTAAATAAAGATACACGATTAAATTTAAAAGAGTTACACCGTTAAATATCAAAGAAGTTCGTTGCCACCACATTATAAAGTTCGAATATTTATGAACGCGTTATTAGCAACAAAATCTTTGTTAAGGTCTTTATAGGAGTTTTTGGCGCGATCTTGCAATGCCATGTAGTGGTCTTTACATTTTATCCATAATCTTGTGATATTTGGCTCTACGTTGTGTAATATTTGTGGTGCTTTACGTAATATAGTTTGGCTATTGTGCACGTGGATCAGAAATAATACTACGGAGAATGGATTCTAATTTACCAAAAGAACTCCCAGGAAAGTTCTAACAAGACGGCCACCGTCTTGTTAGTTCATTGAAATTATATCAAGAAATTTGTAATATCGTTACTCACTTGACAATGGTAGTAATAGTCTACTAGAAGGCATATTGCTAAAAATAAAATAGAATAAGATCTTTATAAATTGATCTAATTATGTAAGAAATAGAAAAATCTAAACGCGACCTAATAATTGACTTCATTAAAATGTTATGATAAAATAACAAAATGAAAACCAAAATGAAAAATGAAACGGCTTTCGAGTTTATTATAATGTCTTTGTAAATATTAATGAAAGCGCGCAAAAATGTTGTAAATGAAAAAATAACAGAAGCCAACAAAACTGAGAACCATCGGGGCAATATATTATGTTTTGCGATCTCATTTTTACCTTTTCAAAAAGCTTATTATAAATTTGATTCAATCCTTTCACTTTCCTTGAGGCCTTGTTTAAAATATTAACGAACAAAATGTGTCAATTAAATATTAGATATTAAATTAATTACGATTATTTATTTATTTATTTTAGGGTCGTCAACATGACAATACATTAGTCAATATATAAAAAGTAGGACTATTGTGATACATTATAAATGTAGTCATATTTAGAGACAACCACGGCATGCTCCAACAATAAACAACAAAAAATAAATAAATATTTAAAAAATTAAGTATCAAATTGTGTTACATATTTTTTATCAAGTATTGTATAATAAATAAGTATAAGTGTCTCTCCCTCCCTTCGATTATTCATTTGCTTTATACACTCGTATGAACCGGTCTGAACAAAAAGTTATGTTGACAGATTTACTTAATTCTAACAATATTTAAACTCTAGACTTCGTTAAAACGAGATGAAAGTGTAATAGAAGCAAGAGAACGATCAACTAATTCCCTAACAATATTATAGCGAAGTTATCCAACTAATAATCAAACAATAATATCCAATATTGACTCAGCAATAAAAGAAATGAAAGCAATTGAACTCCATGGTTATTATTTTATTGAACGTTTGCGGAAAAACAACTTAATAGAATCTGACTGAAGAGATTAATAGAATTGCGCTGTAGAAATGTTTTAAGCTTAGGATTATTCATGAATGCTAATCCTTACTATAGAGGTATTGATAGTAATGCTATACCCAGATAATAATAATATTTGCATTCTTGGTGACCCGGAATTAACATGTGACTGGGGTATTTCAGAAACCCTATAAATCTTATTTTTTTACCAAACGAGGTTTTTGCGTTTTTGTATTTTTGAAAATAGCATCATATATCAAACAAAGATTACAGAAGTCACTGTAATATCAAAGAGACAACATCGAGTTAAATATCGCATGTATTAGAGAAACGCCATAAAAAGTCCGATCCCTCGGCGGGGAGCCCTTGAGTACGCTGCTAGCGCGATACAGTGTAATACAAAAACTTACATCACTGCTACAACACTACACTATCACCTCCACACACGTACATGCCCACACGCTTACACATGAAAGTGGAAGGGTTTTATTTTTTCCCTTATCGAACTGGATAATTTCTAATTTTCCAATAATAAATACATGGAGGAGTTGTTGAGACGTGTATGCTTGGTACACATATACGTATCAACATGTCATACATATATAAATAGTTAGCTAGGTTAGCTAAGATAGGACGCGATTTGCATGTAACATGCAACAGCCAAGCCGAGGTGTGACGCACACCGTTGAGCTAGTTGCCAAAAATAAAATCTGCTGAGTGCCTTAAGCGCTCGCCTTAGTAGTTCGGTGAAGCTGTTAAGACCTTGCTAAGTCAATAGCGTAGTCAGTTCGAAAAAAAAACCCCATAAGTCACTGACTAATTATGCCACTCATTTTATTCAAAATTAGTCGATATTCATTTTTCCACTATAATAAAAGGGTTATAATCTGGCCGTGATTGCCAGTAAATACATTGGTGGTTATGTATCATGCATTGGTGTTTTATGCTGAGAAATGCGTCTAGGGCTGTTTTATCACTGCCCACAAAGTCAGCCTATGTCAGGAAAATACGATAGTAGAATAAACCTTAAGAAATGCAAGATCTAAAAAAACTTAGAACTTATATTCCTCAAGAACGAAAAGTCAAAGTATTTTATGATAAAATTTATAAATTATCAGTTACAGATCGAGAAATCCATGAGGATTAAATCTGTTGTTGAATTTTGGTTACAAATTGCTGATTACTAGTAAAGAAATTAAATAGAAAACGAAAAAAAAATCTTTTAATTTATTATTTTTCAGAAACTCTATAAGTCAAACGACTTTCAAGAGATTTCTTAGGCAGTAAAAAACAAGAAAAAAATATTTTATGGAATAAAAACATCGCATAATTACCAAAACTATCCTACGTTTGTTTTTTAAGAATTTTTAATTGATTTGCTTATGAATTACTTATTAAGAAAATCCACAATATTTAAATCCAGATATTACAAAACCGTGACGCCATATTGCCGTAACGGACTTCCGTTGCATTGTCGTCCAGTTACCTCCTAATCGCGCCTAAAGAGTTTTTATATAAACTCTTTTTATATAAACCTCTTCAACAACTAAAAAATTAAAAGGAGTTTTTGGCGGTATTTTATTCTGTCGTGTAGTGTGATTTTATTCATAATCTTATGTTATTTGACTCTATATTTTGTAAATTTGGTGGTGTTTTACGTAATATAGTTAGTTTATTGTGCATAAGTGAAGTGAATGGAAAATAATACCACGGAGCATGAAATTCTGAGATGCCACAAAATCTCCCAGGAAGGTTCTAACAAGGGATCCGCCATCTTGTAAGAATATTGGCTCACATGACGCTTGATATTGAAGTGATAGCACGACGCTTGTAATATTATTAACTACGCGATAATGGCAGTAATAATCTGAATGATTGATTTCCAAAAATAGAGTAAAGAAAAAAGAGGAATTAAAAAATAATGAAAGATGTCGGCTGAGAAACAAAGTATGTATGTTTCTAACCGTTTCCCCACTCCCTATTTGTATTTAGATAGCTGACACTTTATAAATCAATTTGCGCAAACAATTTTGTTGGAGCAACGAACCTCGACATTCTATTCAACTCACCTGCTATATAAATTGCTCTCGATTAAAGCAACTAACAACTTTAGCCATAGTATTATTGTTACTCACCGCAACATCGTGCGCAAACTTTATTAATATCCATAACGAGTTGCGAACTTTTACTATATTTTCGATAGTTTTATGTCTATATTTCTGACAATTTACCCGAGTACTTTATACTTTACTAGGGGCCGACAGCGACTACGTTCGATTATGTATCTTTGAAAAAAAAAGACGCCATACATAATTTTCGTGTAACTTGGACAGTCTATTTATGCAATACATGCCGAAATAACCGTCAAATGGCAGTATTTTGCAAACTTACTTGGCACGTATCATGTCACCGGTCACTTTAAACAATATCTTTACAAAATAAAATTAACTTCATTAAGTAATATAATAAAAAATGCCGTTACAAATGCTTAAATCCATGGCTTGAATAATATTTTAAAAATCATGCAACTTTGGAATTGAACACATTCCATCAAAATAATTATTGTCAACTATTTAATGACAACCAATATTTATATGATCATTACATGTTATAAAACAAATTTCTCTGCCACGTCTGTCTCTCTGTCTGTTATGCAGCTTATTTCAGTAAATAAAGTGATTAGTGGAAAAGTTTAGGTATATAATTTGTCAGGGTATTTTTATTATCAAGGCGGGATGATGTCCGCCAGGCTTGCTAGTTTTTAATATAGTTAAGCAGGTATCTAGATAAACCAAAGCATTCACTTTGGAGTTTTCTTTTGTATATATCCTCCGACGTTCTCACTAACTGAACGAAACGCAACAATGCAAGCTCTGTTACTTCACGTCAATGTTTCTGTAGGTAGGTCGCCGTGAAAGCAGTAATAGTTTCAGCGTAGCTCTATAAACTACAGGGTATTTATTTCAGAATCTTTTAATATCCTTGACCTCGATATTCTTCACAACGTCACAAAAAAAAAACCGTATCGACTCTGAAGTTGTAAAACTAATGTACGAGCGAAGACTTATAACTTGCTTCTCTTGTACACAAAAAAAAATTAAGTCTTTAGGGAATTAATTACCTCTATGTTGTTTAATTGTTCTTGAGACTATTTCTCCACGTCCTGATATAATTATTATACCTCTAGGAAATGATTACTAACATCGTTGATTGTTTGTTCGGTTCAATACGTATAAAATAATTATGTTGATATTTACTACGTGCTACGAACTCATACCTCATACAATTTTATTATTGCGTTTTGCACGTATCGTCTGTAGTGCTTATATTATTTCGTTTGATATTTACTCGACCTATTTTATAAAGCTGTTACTGTTTTTTGTTTTTATTATTATTCGGTTTGTGTATTAATTATTGGAGAGTAGTGCGTTTCAAGTGTTTATCAGATCAATTTTTATTTCTTTTTGAGCAGGATTGTCACGATATGTTTCCTCCATTGTGAACTAAGATTCATATTGATGTGTTATTACTGGTCGTCTACCTTTTTTATTAACATGGGGAAATAAAACCCCACGGTGTACCAACAGAACGCATTTGTTGAAGCGGCAAGGGATCGTATCAGCTACTCAAGCTTGGATAGCCGCTCCAACCACAGTACACATAATAGACAGTATGGAAACTACCTATAAACGCAGACGGGATACCTAAGCGATGTTCGCAATGCTGTCCATAGAATTCCTTTCAAAACCTCTCGTCGATACGCATGTTTGTTGAGAGTGCCGTTTTCGAGCGTTTGTTCGTAGTTTCCGTACTGTCTCTCATATTTACACTGTCCTCAACGGTCCGCTCGGAGGAAAGTGATCACCGGGACTGGTCGAATACCTAGCGTCGTCGCCTTAGAATCATCATCACTGTGCCTTTGCGATGATAATGAAATAGTCTTATTATATTATTAACTTACCATTCATTATCGGGACTAGTGGTTATCTAATTGTCAGTAGTCGACAATAATTCATTTATTTTTTAAGTTGTAAGTTTCTATAATATTTAAGTTTTTTAACAAAGTAAATTTTCTTTATATTAAACGTAACGTAGACGTTAGGAGCTTGAACTATATGAAATAGCGACCTATAAATAAAGACTTCCACTCGTCGATAAGAATTGAAACTGTTTGATTTTTTTAAACTAAAAACACCAAAGGTATTTAATAGCTACTAAACAAAAAGTAAAACAATTGACAGACATATTAGAAAAAGGTACTAAACTATTTCATCTTCGCTTATTTTAGGTATATGTAGATACTCGGGTGTTTATACTTATATTATAAAAAGAAAACATTTGATATTTTGTTGATCATAGATAAACTCAAAAATACTTAGCAAATTATAACGATTTATTCGCTTATAGCTACATTATCAGCGAGTAACATAGGTTGTATTTAATTTTCAAAATCTACACAGACGTGAGTAAAGCCGCGAGTTAAAAGCAAGGTTACGTATACTCAGCGCCAAAATTTTTGATTGCTCTAAATACAAATTTAGGTATAAATACGTGTAATACGTATAACATCGAGACAACGTAAAGATAACTGGATGCCAATTTCAGATTTCTAGACAATAATAACATATTAAATCTGTTTTGTATTTAACTTTTAATCACATTATGCGCAGGCCTGTACTTACGGCTATATTCAGAGTGGTCAGAAAAGTTAACGAGGATATTCATCAACATTTCCTTGTTAAAATGAAAGAAAAACGCGTGTGGGCGCGTGATTAATACCTAATAATAATATTAATCAAACAGATTGGCACAGTTTTCAGATTATGTCAAGAATAATATCTAAAGGTATAAAATAATACATTAATCGCTCTTAAGTTTCCGGCTTTAATGTATGATTTATGAAAAACGATGATGTCAACAGACGCACGAACGTAAACAGCTAATCTATTATCAAAATCAGTGCAATATAGCAGGAGATGCTTTACGATCAGGGGTTTTAATGCGACATAAACCAATACACGCGCCCACATCAAATGTTATTATTTATCGCATAAAATCCCTGACGCAAAACAAGTAACACGTTTCGCCTCTTTGACTGACACATAAAAACGGCTTTTTATACGATAAACGGTATATAACTCGGCCGATTCGTTTCTGATTGTGACCGTCCGAAGTGATGTGGTCTACTTTATCATCGTAAAACCGTTTTGATGTAAGCCGTGACGTATTCGATAGCCGCCCTTAGCCCTTCGGGAGTGTTTAAAGGTGCGATCTCGTTACGGATTATCTACTCTTATACGAGTCGTATAACCGCGTTTATATATTTACAATTGGGCCAGGTTTTAAAACGGATTAAGGACTAAATCTGTAAAAATAAAATGATAGATATATGATATAGATAAAATGATGTAAATACCGTTGGTCACATATACAAAAAGTACTAGACAGATTGTAACCAATAATGTTCAATGTTGCATTTTAAGCTTTTTTAGTCCTTAAGTAGAAAATATCGCGACATCTTCATTTAATATAAGGTTATTAAAGTTATAGTATACTACGGTTTAATAAGTACTACGCGTTTAGCGATGTGCGTTTTCTTGCCCTGGAAAAATGGGGCAAGCAGTGTGGTACTTATTTTTTTTCTTCTGTGCATAAAATACATTGTTAAAATAGTAAATATTACGGACTAAATCATGTTTATCCGCTAACTAAAAATAGTATTAAAATAAACGTAACGAATCTTCAATGCGAGGCAAAAATTATTTAGCACAACATAATAGTTTTATAAAAATACTATACAAATTATTTAAATAAAAATAAAATATATTGTTAATTGCAAATCTAGAGGTCAATATAAAAGTACGCGTATTAAATCTTAACATGAGAAAAGAGCTTCCTCGCAAAAGGATTTTGCAAAATTCGAAACCATTGCTACACCTATTTCTACCACAAAGTACCACTGCTTGCGCCGCAATATTCTGGGTCGAAAAAAGTGGTTGACAATATATACTGTGCACAAGAGGCGTTCCTACTCAGTTCTCAGATTACATATGAGAATGGCGTTTTGTCGAATTGGTCAATCTGATCACAAATATCTGGCATTGGTAAGAAATTACTATTTCAAATTTAGGTTTGTGTTTCAAATCTAGTAATTCATTCGTTTTTGCACCATTGGATTTTTTCTTGGCATAATACTGTTCAGAAAATGAAAAACTTAAAATATCACGTTATTTACGGTTACACGTTCCACCGTAGCATCAGCGCCGCAGAAACCGCTCGAAACCAAGTAACAGTTAGTAGCAGGCTTTGGCGTGAGTGATAAAACCATTTTAATTTACTTGAAACAAATTGGAAAATCTCGGTAAATAGTACCCCACTGAATTGACTGAAGCTCACCAAAAAACATTGAGTGCTGTATTACATTACTCAACCGTCGCAATAACAAGGAGAATTTGGAATTCTATCATTATATGTGACGCAAAATGGATCCTTTACAGAAAAGAAGGATCCTTAGATCCTTTAAGAAAAAGGTACTGTTGAGTGTTTGTTGGACCACTTCTAGCGTCATACACAACAACTTCCTAAGGTCTAGTAATCGTCAACAATTGCAAACTATGATGAAAAAGCTAACCGTTAGAGAACAAGACTGATTAATCTCTATAGTTCACTGCTACTTGAGAACAACGCTAGTTGGTAAATTAAAGGAACTGCCTGCGGCGGATTGTCTTCGACATCTGCCATACCTACTCTCCCCGGCTCTTGGTGTAACAGATTACTACTTTTTTCGGAATTTGGAAAATTCCTAACAAGGAAAAACAACTTTCATAAATAATAATGGTATATACTTCGATTTCTTAAATATATAATTTCATAAGTCTTTTTTTCATTTTATATTTTGCCTAATTAAAGCACTAATTTTATATGTAAGAACCTAATTTTATCACTGGCCTCAGGAGTGCAGTGTTATTGATGATGATTATACATAGCTAGAGGCTAAAGTAACCACTTAACATCAGGTATATTTCATGTTTGTCTGCTCCTCGACGTGAAAGAAAATGCAATAGAGATGAGAGAACAAATTGTGAAATGAATTACAAACATCCAAGATAACTCTATGTGATGGGCTGAGGAACAATTTCTATTTAAGTCAAAATAAATTCAATTTACGGACGGTCTCGTTCGCTAAATGAATTGTTAAGTGCAAAAAGTTGTGGGGATAATTTTTATCTGTGTTCCCGGACGATAGATTATACAATAATAGAATTGTGGAATTGAACAAAATTGGCTTTTAATTTAAAAATGTTTAATTTAAAAGATTACAATAAGAGAAAACATTCGATTTTTTATTTGTAACGGACAAACACATTATCTTACTTATGCGGTTCTGAAAATTCTTTCACCTATAAAAAGCTATATTCTCAATGAGTCACAAGAGCTGTATTTTATTGTCAAATTATACATTAACACGAGCAAATCTGCGAGCAAAATCTAGTGAAACTTATAATACTTCGATTGATAAAATATGCAACGTTGTTCGTCGTATGTAAGCAAAGATATGAACCGATTTTATTGAAATAGAGGCGTTAACAATTACCACTTTTTTTTTCGGAGATTAAATATAGGATATCCTACTGACTCACCTTTGTGTTAAATGACAAATGAATGTACATATATTTATGAGCTATTTCGTTAATTATGCGTCAGAGCTAGTAGTTCTATTTTAACATAATGTATATACATATATATATTTGCATTCTCGCATACTAAGCTAAGAATTATATTACTTCAGTACAATTTACTACAAGAAAAATGAAAATACTCTTTATTCAATTTAGGCCCTGAGAAGGCCACTTGAACGTCAAAACTACCACCGGTTCGGAATACAACCCAGTCATCGAGAAGAACCGGCAAGAAACAAGATCTGGTTTATCTTTTCATAATACATTTTTTTTTAATTACAATATAATAGACATACTGGGTTACATTACTTTTTGGTGGATGCACTGAGAGAGGCCTCACTTCCAGACGTCGCCATCGTTAACATATTGATCCTCCATGTAATAGCCTTTATGAATTAACTTTGACATAACACTTCAACTTATTATCTGGCAAATCGGTAATGTGTTTTGGGTCTATAAAATCTAACACCATTACCTAAAAAACTGTTACTGGTTTTAGTCAGCCTCAAACATGGAGTGACCAGTTTGTTATTATTTCTAGTATTTACATTATGCCGGTCTTTTACCAAATCCAGATTATCTAAGTTTTCGCGGACGTATATCAAATTTTCAAGAATATACTGGGAGGACAGAGTTAAAATACCGAATCCCTGAAACTTAAAAAGAACGAGAAGCATAGCAATTCAGTGTAATATTCAATTTGTAATTTTATTGTGTCATTAAAAAGGAGTTGTTTCAATTAGAACGTTTCCATACACAGGATATAATAATAATTCTCGTGTCGACTGCCCTTCTTTTTTAAGGGTATAATGATAACTGAACATTTTTTTTTTTGTTTGAGTCTTCATTGTTTGCTCAGCGTTATTAAATCTCGCTTTATTATTCGCAGTATAACAACGAGCAGAGATTACACGGAATATACTGTTTCTAAATTTATTACATCCGTCCATAATTACTAAGGTTTCCCTTTTCTATTGTTTTATGATTTTTTTATCAAGCGGTAACAATTATATAACTAGAATCCTAGCTGTAGATATGTTACCTATATGATATTTTTACAAAACAAATGGAACTATAACGCACACATACGTAAGGTAACATTGAAACGCCGCACTGTTTTAGATGAAATTTGGAAGTAAGATGGCATATTATCAATATAGGTCGTGAAATAGAAATAGTTATATGTTGCTTAGGTACGGACAGATTACAGCCGTCAAAAATGAGGTAGCCAAGTTTTAGCAAGACAAGTTATAATATCATTGAGCAGTAATACTTGCAGTAATCAATATTAAGGACACGGCTAATTAACGGTAATGATTAATATTTGTTTGGAATATATATTATAAGTACTTTAATGCTCTTGGGATGTTTATATTATATAATACTAACTTTTGTCGAAGGCTTCGGATTAATGAAGACTTGACTTACCGCTCGTGAACAGTATTAATAATAAGGATTAGTATTTATATAAGAATTAATAAGAAGGTGAATAGCGGAGCGAATGTTAGAGAAAAGAAGCTTTTTTTATCTTCTAAATGAACACTTACAAGGTCATTGTTTTATAGTAAAAAATCCTGTAAAAGGCAATCTCATTTTGTTATTTTATCTTTGTAGAACATTATAAAACCTTGTAACATCGATGTTTCATATTTCAGCGAAATTTTATTAAACTTTTAAACAATTTCCACTGAAAGTTCCAGTCTAACAAAAATGATCGCGTAACGTTATTATATCTTTATTTACTCGGAAATTATGTAAACGAAATTATTTCTTAACTTGAATTTGTTTGCGGATTCATTTGCGGACAGTTCTGCAGGTGGTAGAGCCACGCTGAAGCTATTACTGGTTTCTACATGAATAGGTCGGCTCGTTCGGGGTAGTACCACAGAAAACCGACATGAAGATTTTAAAGATTTTAAGATTTAAAAAAAATCTTTTAATTTTATCTACTTGTAAAACTAGTCTATAATACCACTTAAGAATTACACTTAACCGGAGCGATGAAGCATCCACTTCAGTCAAGAAACATCTGAGGCCCACAACGATTTCAAACACTGGGGTTGTCGCACAAATTATATATATTTTGAAGCGAGTATTCATTCGCTTTATTTTTGTTAGTTTTAGTTATTTTTCTCTTATGTTTTTTAAGCATACGCATTTCCATACGCACCGTTTCCAGAAGTGTTTAATTTTAGGTATATTGACATAAATATAATTTCAAACTGTAAGATTAAACATTGTTTCGTAGACCAAATAATAATTTAAAAAAATGAATCTTTTTTGTGTGATAGACCGCAGTACAATTCAACAATAAGTATGCACTGACCGATTATAAAACAACCACAAATTAAAGAGTTGTTACTGTAATGGATTTACCACCGTAACAGATTACTATCACTTAGTGAATATATGTAGGAGATGAATCGGAGAGAAATAGTCTCGTACCGATATATCAACGTAGGTGTAACATCGGTCATTTTGACTGGATTAAGCGTAAAGCGTTGCGGGGGCAGACATTATCTAGTCATTTACTGAAAGGTTTGTAGACCAGCGCGACAGCGATGACTGCCGATAGATTTTTAATATCTTGATAGTTTTTTTGCAACACACTCTACATACCTCCACAATGTCATGCATCAATGAAAAGAAATGGTCTCTAAATGTGACACATATATCCACAACCAACCAGTTCCCAGGAATGAAGTTTTTTTTTTTTTATTTTACTCTGCATTATTTCAGCAGAGGAATCGTATTTTTATTTAAGTTTTATTTGAAACGTTGATACCATTGGTCAAACGTAGTCATAAAGTATAAAAAACATCAACAAGTGTTTTGAAAACTGAACGCCTGATCGTAACTGAATAAGTTGAAAAAGTGCATATAAATTATTAATTATATTGAAAAATATTTACACTATTTCACAAAGTTTACAATAGTTTTAACAGAATATTTGTTGAATGACAAAATAATAACAAATCCAATTTAAATTAATACCACTGTCGATACAAAGAAAAGTTATGGATACTCTTTAAAAGAAGCTTTACTTAATACGTGCATTAATACTCGAGTCACGTTCTCAATAAAATCTAAGTGTCATTTAATAAATACGGCGTTAAGGAAATGCAAATACATCAACGCTTCCATGAGATATTTTGATACTTTAAGGGACGCTTCGTCAATATAAAAAGGATTTTGTGAGAGGAATAATAAATAACATTGTAGAATATCAAGGGCAAACAGTCAAACATGCCGTCCTAATTGTCATTGTCTTGATGTAGAGGAAACTTTTAGATCATGATGAAGAGACTTAAGTCAGAATGAGAAATACTTTATTCAATTTAGGCCCTGAAAACGTCAAAATTACCACCGGTTTGGAATACAAACACAATCCAACAACAAAACCCGGTCTGATTTATCTTTTCATTATACACCTATTTATCTTCCTCCATACATATAATAAGAATGTAAATGTAACGATTCTGTACTTTTCGATTTTCGCGAAAAAAAAATGTTGCAGATGTCTAGAAATAGGAAACAGAATACATTTCTATCATTTTTAGAAATGTCTATCTGTATGTCTGTCTGTTTGTACGATCACGCATCACTGCTAAAGCACTGAGTTCACAATAAAACTTCATCAAGAATATCATAAAGCATATCCTCGAGTATACCTTAGTTTTTGTTTCATTAAAATCGGTCCAATGTATCAAAAGTTATTGTAATTTTAATAATGACGCGACTTAAATACGAGAGAAAAGTCGATAGTAATTAGATTCAATATATTCAGATTACTTTATTGATCACTGTTTTGTACATCAGGTTCCACGCGGACGGAGTCGCGGGCATAGCTAGTAACGTAATATATCTTTATGAATATACTCGTACATAGTTATAGACATAAGCTGTATTTGGCGACTGAACAGAGAGGGGCGTTATTTCCAAATATCGTTCTATATTACTCTATATTAGCTTTTGGACATATTAATCCCGCTTGACACGGTGCTTGAATTTACAACCTGGCAAATCGATAATATGCTTTGTTATAAAACGTAACACTGTTGCCTAGATAACTGTTACTGCTCTGAGTAATACTGAATCATGGAATAAACAATTCGTAATTGTTTTTAGTATTTGTATTATATCAATATTTTAGTAAATGTAGTTTATCTAAGTTTTAATACTGTATTATATATCTATGTAAAGTTATATAGGACTGGCTGTTCCTGCGAATTCGTCCGCGAGGAATAGTTACTTTGAGCTAACGCTTCACACGTAGCGGAAGCTCTCAGAAGAAAAAATACCCCGATTTTTATACATTTCTCATTGATGTTCCGCTCTTATTCGTTTTAGCGTGAAGATATAGTCCATAGCCTTCCTTGATAAATGAGCTATCTAACACTGAAAGAATAGTTTGGACCAAACAATACCTGACATTAGCGCGTTCAAACACACAAACTCTTCAGTTTTATAATGTTAAGTATAGATAATCAATAGTATATTAATTTGTACTCTAAAGCTTGATCACAGACAATTGTTTTTATTTAAATTGGCGATCAATTCAAACGCTGACAAATAAACATACAAACACAATATAATATTCATACATGCAATCGAATGCATAAATGTACATATATAACAGGATACAATGAATGTGTATTATGGATTTTAAAAATAATGCATTAATAAGAGAATATTGCCACTATATTGTCGTATGTTGTAAAATTGTGCGAGGAACGGTGATAAATAAAAAAACCATGTTTCTCTTTAATAGCTATGATATTTTTCACTGGGTTATACGCATCGTAAAACGCTGCTTCCCGTTTCGTTCCCTAGTTACAGTTTCAATTATTTTTTAATATCGGAAAATTGCTCGCCCCACCACGGAGATACCCGTAGCCGGAGCTTTATTTAATTTACTATATCATTTTACTCAGTGTCGGATATTATAAAACCATTCGAATTGTTGCGGCATTTTAATCTTTGTATTCATACAAATTATTTACTGTAAATTAAATTTAAAACTAAGCAATTTTAATTAATTAACCCATATTAAATAATCTACAGTCCGCGCCAAACCTTTTGATCGGCCTGAAATTAACTGCGGAAAACATATTTAGATAAAAACATGTATTACATTATATGTGTGAGATCTAGAGATAACTTAAGGATAAATAGATACCAATTTTAGATTCCTATAATAATGCTTTTTTTTTGTTTTATATTAAATCCTTGACATTAGAGTATTATTGCATTGCTTCCTGTTAAACTACTTGCTCGATGGGTTTCACTCAGATCGATTCCCTTCATTGAAGCATCTTATGACATATGAACATAAATCTTCATAGAGATCAGTCAATCCGTCCTCGAAATGTCATCAAAACTACATTTCCTTACATAATGTATTCGAAATTTTTCGATGCTTTAATACTTCTTCTGATATTCGGAGCGGAGACAAATTGAACAAATCAAAGATTATAACAATTGGTCCAGTAGTTACTGAGTTATAAATGGTATAACTAAACTGACTTTGTTTTATATACATACTAGCGAGCACGGCGGACGTTATTCCGCTCTGATAAAAATAAACCGTCACAAATTATACACCTAAACTTTCTTCGGTAATCAATTTATCTACTAGTGAAAACTGCACGAAAATCTGTTCAATAGTTTTTGAGTATATCGCGCACAGACAGACAGACAACGTGGCAGGGGACTATGTTTTATAATATATAGTGATAGTGATAGATTTTGCTATTAAGCCGGAACATATGTACCTATATCAGTTAAAATTACAACATTAGATATGTAATTTTAGTTACACGGTTTGATTTTTGGATTCCAAACTTTGATGAAAGTAACTTTTAATTGTAAACGTTAAATAAAGGCATATAAATAAAAGTAGATTATTAGAAAAGGATATACAAGTGCTGGTATTTCCATAAGAAATCCCTTACAAGATTTAATTAATTTTAATACATAAGATTTCGCGTCTTGAAATTTAATACCTTAAAGTTAAAATTGCTAGATAACGAGATGAGGTGAATTGATACTGAACCATCGGTAGAATTAAAAGAAAAAGCACTTTAGAATTGAAAATTGTGTGACTGCCTAGTCTCTAATGGTATGTAGCTGCAAACGTCCAATGTACATAGACAAAAGTGAATAAACCTTTCATGTACCTTGAAGTGGGTCGATGAGACCTTTATGGGCAGTAAAAGGGATTGCTTCATTAAAGGGACGAACGACATTACACGAACACTTATTATATTGCAACTATTCTATTTTAATATCAGATTTTGCATATACATTTTATTTAGTCCGAATAAAAATGTATTATAACGAAGAATAGATGTCTTTAAGAAGAAACATTCGCACTTACATTTTTATGGAATCAGGTTTCCCTTCCAAAACTATTATAGAATAACTTACGGCTAGTAATTTTCTTAGAAATATCTATATGTCAATACTACTTAGTACGGAACTCTAAAGATATTAAAAATAATGTATCGTTCAGTACCGTTCCTGGCCGGATATGAAAAGAAACTAGTCAAGCGAATGACCGCACTGAAATATGTTTGACGGGATTTCTGCTGAACGGCGTAGTTCCATTCATTGAGCTGGAAAACCTTTGCATCGGAACTTAGGATTATATGGATTTTTTTACCAAATGGAGTGCTTATATTTCTTAAGAGTGTTATGTTTCGTCTTACATTTATATATGATAATATTTTATATCGTCGTCGTTGGATATCACAGTATTTATAATCAAATCAAAATCAAATCACGTTAAAAATACTTTATTCAATTTAGGTCCTAATAAGGCGCTTGATGGACGTCAAAGCTACCACCGGTTCGGAAAAAGACCCAGTCATTGAGAAGAACCGGCAAAACCACGACGGGGCATCTTTTAAACATATATCTCCAATATATTATTATACGTTACAATCGTTTTAGTGGATTCACAGAGATGAGTCAATTCCAGACATTACAATCGTTCACATATTCGAAAAATGAAGAGAAAAAAATAAAATAGTATATTTAGGAACAGGAAAATATTTTTTTGTTATATTTATACAACGAAAAATAAAGGACATTTTCTCTTTTGTTAAATAACTACAAGAACACACAAATAATACCACATTTTATTTTTTATTCACATACTTAAAGCCCACCCTTTTATACGAGTACCTACGTAATATTACTGATCGTTACCTTTTCTTAAAATAAATATAATCAATGACTCTCAATGGCTCCTTGAAATATGAATTCTATTTGCTTACGTTTTCCTCGACGTATTTAGGCCTACAGAAATATCACTCCCGTTGAATGCGGGGTTATTTTCTTAGTTGCCATCGTAACGCGGTATAAGAACACCTACACAATGGTAGTTACCTTATTTATAACAGAAAATATTACGACGTACAAGCCTACTTTCATAACTATTTCTGTTTCGATAATTCGAAACATCGATTAAAGTTAAAACTGACTTAGAAATACAAAGATGGGATTTGTGCACTTGGAAAAGATATTGGTCTCTTAAGGAGAGACTTAAAAGTAAAGACTTTCCCATAACTAACAAGAAAAAAGTATTTGACTCATGTATTCTGCCATGTCTCAAGTGACGACTATCGTCAATCTTGGAAGCTGTCTCAGACGCACTACTTAAAACAAAAAGCATGTCAAAGGGGAATGCGAAATGTTGCTATGTTGATTTATAGTTCGGTGAAGCTGTGAATTCCAGGCCAACAGCGATTTCATTTCGAAAAAAAAAAAAATCCTATGTTGGAAATGTCACTGAAGACCGGAAAAAAGTAAAAAAATAAAATAAAAACAGAAATGTAAAACATAATATATAAAGGTAAGCAAGTACAGTGGCAATGGACACAAGATAGCAAAATATAATGCAGAATAATTATTACGGGATGTTCAAAGGAAAAGAGATGACACAAAGAAAGTTGGCAGTTCAGTTTGACAAAGAAAACCAAATGTTAGGTAACATTGAAAACAGCTCGAAGAAACCTGATATGTTAAACATATGTAAAAAACAATGTATCTGTTTGGTATCAGCAATAAAGCAGATTATAACATGCAACAAATCATGACAAACACACGTAAGAAATCACAGGCGTAACTATATTTGTATATCGTATACAAATAAAAGGTACGATCCCGGCTCAGTCATCATCGTCTAGCCCAGATTACTAAGGATAAGAATTTGTTTGGAAAGGATATTGAGTTTGTAACGGGAGGACCATTTAAAGAGAGATTTCTCGAAATTAAACCCCTAAGGGTATGAAGTAGTGTAGAAGTCTTTTTCGGAAAATGGGAAACAGTATTTGCCCAGTCACATCTATTTGGACCTCTGTGTTAATACTATTGCTCAGGGAATTTATATTATCATAATTCAACAAATAATGTAGTAATATGCTTATAATAAACCGTAATAAAAATAACTCACGAATAAACAATCACAACTGTAAAACAAGATGCTTACAGTTCACAGGCGGTAGAAGTGAATCCATAAATAAAAAATCATAAAAACGCAACGCTTTGACCATAGCAAGTATTAGGTACCTAGTGCAATACAGAAAGAGGAGATCGCGAGTATGATAAATACAGTATAATGTATTTTATCTCATGTATATGGCGAAAAAGCCCGTAATAGTGATTTGCTTCTACGGGTCGCGTTTCGGGATCAGCCTGTGCAAATCCAGCTTATTACAGGCCGGCATGACAGTGGCGACCGGCGATGGACAGTGTGTCAATCGGTGGTCGCTATTATTTTTGGATTGTACTGTGCTTACCATCTGGCATAGTGCAGTCACTTTGCCGTGCTACAATAAAAAAAAAAAAAATACTGCATAAATCTTTGTGTACGTGACAGTAAATCCACGTCGTGGAGCCGTCTATGTGTGTTGTATATGTTAATCTGGACCTTATATACGTCTTGTATAACTAGCTTTGTTCGAAAGGGTAATCTGGAGGCTAGAATAGGTCGGAGTTATTCTCTCGTGGCTTTTACACGTCCCACAACGTGGTCGACGTGATTGACAAAACTCATTTTAGCATTTAAGTGAACTCCCAGGTATTTGGCTTGCCTCAGCCATGGCACGCTTGTAACTTGAAGGAGTAATGGCGGCGGATACGGGTGTTATCCCGTGATGAACGCCTGTGTTTTGGCGACATTGACCGTCACTCTCCACCGATCTAGCCAGTCGGACAGAGCCGCCAAAGTTGGACGCAGGTAGTCTGCGGCGTATTTTTTGTTTGCTGAGGATGCAAAATACGCCGCATCGTCCGCGAACAACGCTAGTGCTGCCCGGCCGACCCGGAGAATGTCGTCGGCATATCGCGCATATAGCACAGGCGACAGGCAACTGCTTTGGGGTACCCCAGCGCGTATTTGGCGTTCCGTGGAGGATACCCCCTCGACCGCCACTACTACCCGGCGATCTTCAAGGTATGACGCTATCAAGCGAATTATTTTCCTGGGTATGGGAGACGTTGACAGCTTGTACAGCAAGACCTCATGCCATACGCTATCAAACGCCTTCTCCATATCCAGGAAAATTGCTGCGAAGACTTCTGTTTGCCCTGTCAGACAATCTGTAAATTACTCTGGTTAGCTGAAGTGTTGTGGAGTATTGCGGGCGAAATCCGGATTGTTCGTCGCGTGGCTCCAGATAGGGTGTCAACTGTTTCAACAAAAGTTTTTCAAAAACTTTTGAAACGGTGCTCAGCAGAGTAATCGGTCGATAACTTCCGGGTTTTCTTGTGTCTTTGCCAGGCTTGGGAATCATTACGACTCGTCCGGTTTTCCAATTAGAGAGACAGTGGCCTGTGCGCAGTGTGTCGTTGTACAGGCGCGCCAAAGTGGCGACGGTCTTAGCCGGCATGTGGCGCAGCGCTGCATTGGAGATACGGTCCGCGCCCGGGGCTTTCTTTGTACTCAGCGTTCGAATTGTTTTGAACACCTGCGTCGGGGAAACGAATGCCGTCTCGTCACTCCTTCGAGATGATTCTTCTTCGAGGATCGATTTAACATGATTAACGACCATGTCGTTGTGTTCGTTATTGACGATCGGGTTGGGAGAGAACTAATTCTCGAGGTAGTCCGCGAATATCTCGGCTCGTTCGACTGCGCGAAAGCAGAGATTCCCTTGAGCGTCAAATAAGGGTTTATTTAGAGGCTTCTCAGTGGATAATTGTTTACATAGACGGTGGATAGAGGGCATATCCCCGTTTATGGAATCCAAATGAGGATCTCACGACTCTGCGGCGTGGTCGTCAAGTGCGCACTTGACACGCTCAGCTAAGCTGTTGAGCCTAGTTTTCTGCAATGGACATCTCGTTCTCATCCACAGACGTCGCAGCGATCTCTTCTCAGCTATTAATGCGTTAATAAACGCCGGTAGTGGGTGTCTGCCACTTGTGCGGCTAGCTTGCGATGTTGTTGTGGTCGTAGCTGACTGGAGAGCGCCGCTTATGCTGCTACAGAGATCGGTAGTGAATCTCTCTACATCCTCGGCCGACGAGACCGGGAATCGACCGGGTGTTGTCGTAGAGCTCCGCTTTGAACCTTGTCCAATCGATTCTCGATAACTTCAGCGGGAATTGAATGCAGACCGGTTCCAGTTGGTATCGTAGGAGTACCGGTCGGTGGTCCGACGGGAGGTCCGGCATTACCTCTTGAGTCGGAGATGCGTTTAAGCCCTTGTGTATGGTGATGTCAACTACGTCTTCGGATGAGTGGCCATAGTACGTGGGTTGGTCGGGACCCTCTATACTATAATCATTGGCTACCGAGTCTTCATATAATATTCTTCCCTGCGGGCAGGTTCGCGATGCGTTCCACCATATATTCTTTGAGTTTAAATCGCCTGCTATTATGGTCGGGCAATCGTTGCTTAGTAGGTTGTGCAGCTCTCTCAAATCCCACGCGTTGTTAGGAGGTTTGTAGGCAGCAAACACTCTTAATTCTCGGTTGCCTGCGAGATAAGGATTCCGAGTGCGTAGAAGGATCTCTTGTTGGCAGTTGGAATCAACTGGTGAACGATTCTGCGTTTGACTATGACGGCCAGGCCCCTTATCGCCATCCCTGTCTTGCCTCGTTCATCCTGTTCATCCATGTAACTCGGGATTATAAACTTGTCGCCTTCTTTAAGCTGTGTCTCAGATATGAGCATTATGTCGACACTGTTTCGTTTGAGGAAGTGGTCGACCATTCTCCTCTTCCCCTTCAGAGTCTGCGCGTTCCAGTTGAGTGTATTAGTCATTGGACTGGAGGTCGAGTTGGGTCAGCATTCTAAGGCATACGTCCCGATAGTCTGGTCGCGCCATACCGAGCCGGATCAGAAAATCTTTAGTGGTTAATGTTGACGATTTAGCTCCCACCGGTCCGGGTAAATTTATGATTGTTTCCGGGGCGGGGGTAGAGGCGATTGCGGGGGCGGGCTTCTTGCTCGCCTTTCTCTTCCTCTTGGTTCTAGAGGTGGACGCTTTGTTCCTCTGTGGGGCGTCGTTGGCTGGGGCCATTAGGTTGCTGCAACCTGCAGCCGCTTCAACCATCACTGTAGATGGGGCGGAGTCTCCTATCTTCCTCCCAGTTGTCCCAATGCGGGCGACGGTCCCTGCAGTTTTGTTGCGCCGTTCGCGCTTATAGACCGGGAATTGCACGGCGTTGTTCGCCGTGTGCGGGCCGCCACAATTAGCGCACGTGGCGGGGTCCTCGCGTGGGCGTGGGCAGTCGTGGGCGGGGTGTGGGCCCCCGCAGCGAACACAGGCCATGGGCCGATGGCAGTTGACCGAGGAGTGGCGGAATTGCTGGCACCGGTGACACTGCGCCGGTCCCTTCTTCCCTCGCCACGCCTCGATCTTGACTCCGTTCATGCACATCGTAGATGGCCGGGATAAGTTCTGGGGTCCTCCTCAGAACGCAGTGGAAGAAGTTCCCTGGCTTCCCGCCTTTCTCTTTAATTTGGCGGACGTAATCGAGATCAAAGTTTTTGTCCCTGAGCGCCTGCATGATGTCGTCGGGGTTGCTGTCTGCTGGCAGTCCTCTGATTGCAACCTTCAGGCTTTTTTCGCTAGGAAGCGAGTAGCAGAACCAGGAGATGTTCTCCTCTTGCTCTAGCTGAGTCAGGTAGCTTTGGATCAGCCTGTATTCTTTTGGGTCGCTGGGAATGAATCTCACCCCCGTTCCGTAGGGGCTGGCATTCGGGTTGCGGCCTAGTTTGTTCGCTAGGATTTTAAAACGATGCGCCCAGTTAGGTAGTTTCTCGACTATCAGGGGCAGGTATCTCGGTTGTTTGCGAGCTTCGTGTGAAGTCGCGGCGTCATCCGAGGTATGTGGTGGCGGAGGTGCGTTCATAATAGTTTGTACCGGTGTATCAGGCGTCGAGAGTTCTTCCGGTATTGTTGTTGTAACTCTCAGCGGTCGGACTACCGGTTTTGGTTTCGGCGCCGTGGCGGCTGCATACGTTCTGGTTTTGAACGTTGCTCTACGTTGCATTAGCGAGATGCGCTCCTGTCTCTTGGGTGTCTCTGTGGTCGTGCTAACTTGCGTTTTAGTGCTAGCGCGGCTCGTCGACGGCATAGAGGTTAACGGAGTCGTATCCGTGGCTTGCTGATGTTTCTCTCGTTAGTCCCACTGCAGGGGGTCTTCTGACATCGAGCCGTCTTCATGTAATTGGTTAATAACGTCGAGATTTCGTTCGATATTCGACGCTATTGATGGACTCGGTGTTGGGGGTACGGGTTGTGTTCGCGGGTCTCGCGGGGGAGAACGGTGCGGCGGGTTGGGAATTCGTTGTCCTGTAGGAATATTTTTGGTCGTCTTGTTAGTTCCGGCGGTGTCCGGTAGGCTTCGCATTGTCTTCGAAAAGTCGTCCTCTGATTGGCTCAGAGAGCGACTTTTTAGAGATCCGCAGGACGACGCTCGGTCGCGATGCGGTCGTTGTCCGATAGGGGCGCTATGAGTTTTCATGCGGGCATCTGGGTGGTCCGGTGGGGGTAGCCAAGTCGTGGATTCGCGTTCTGATTGGCCCTGAGAAGTGCCTTTTGGGGTTTCGCGTACTGACATGCGGTCAGCAGACGGTGGCGGCGCTAGTGCGGCACGCCTCTCGCAGGTTGAGTGCGCATGTGCGATCCCGAGCGGGAAAGAAAGTTCCTCACGACGCGATCACTGTGCCCTCTCCCTCGCACGCGTTGGAGGTGTGGGCGCTCCCGAATCCACGGATAAAAAGCCCTATTTTTATTTTGAAAACCGTATTTACAGTAGTAGTTCTCATAAGCTTAAAAAGTAGTATGGCATTAACAGCCACACAGTCAAATAAATACTAAAATATTATAATATTACATTTGTGTTACTGTTTCCGCAACAAATTATAATACCAAAAAATGATTATAAGGTTTTATCGATCGTTTTAAAAACTTGAATAAAAATAAACTTTACTTGCACAATAACAAATACCTCTTTTGTATCCTTTGAAGTTGTTGAATAGACAAAAGAGCCCTAATTACACATTTATATAAATTGAAGGTGGATATTAATAATAGAGTTATGATGTTTTTCAGCGACGTAAACAGCAATTAGTATAAACCTACAGTGAAGCTTTATTTAAATTGACGTACGTTTACAAGCGAATGTATGAGCCGTTCACATATCCAGACAATTTATTTTCATAAACAAAGCGACACTGACAAAAGATGAGGGATTTGTGTCCATTACGATGAGACATGATTCGGACACGGCATTACTGTATCATATTACAGCAAAGCCCTGCCGACTAGGAAATAAATATACGAGAGAACGTTGTGTTGTAGACATTTTTTACTCAATAGATATACCTGTTACTTAAATGTAAACTAATGAACTATAAAATATAGGTATGAAAGGATGCTGTGTTGAGGTTATACAAACGGCAGTGTACGATGCACGTGTTCTCTAATTTAGATACTTGCACGTTTGTACATTACAAAAAGACAGAATGAGTGGAAGTCGCTTGGCCTCTCCATAATACTTATGCGTGACGGTTTGTACAAGTAACCCTACCGCAAACGGCATTAAGAAACTTTGTTCTAATAAAGATTATATTCTAATGAAGATTATCTATATAATACCAATAATAAAGTATACGTTGTATATTAAATCATATTCAATCGTTTCAAATGATACACTCTGTATTATATAAAATATATATACAATAGCCAACGCTCAAACATGCAAATGGCAAATGAAGGTGGAATTTCTAACTCTTATTTTGATGAACGAAAATTTGTGAGCTGTCTCACTTAATGTTCAAATAATTGTAAGAAATTGTGTTGATTTTACATAAAATAATAATGCCAGATTATTACTGGTAAAACCAGCAACATTATTAATGGTAACATGTTTCTTTGACGTCGGCTATATTTACTTATTTATAAGGATTCTTTTATTAACTTGTTATATACCCAACTAGAGATGTGAGATTATTGGAAAAATTCGATTAATTAGGAATCGATTTTTCTTTTTTTAATAATAATCGATTTGTTAAAAATCGATTTTATTGAAAATAAATAATCGATTTTTATAATATTTAAAAATAGACATGCTTTCCATATTCCTATAATAAACCTAAAGATTTAAAATAACAATTTATCAGATTAAGAATCACATAAAATGATACGTATCAAAAATAACCAGTTCAAAACAAAATAAAAGTGAATGTTCCTTTAAACTTTCAAGGTAAAGAATATAGAAACTAAATACAACATTATTAATTCTAACTGTAAAATTCAAAACAATGAAGTTTTCTTTTAAATTTTCATATTAATTATAGTGTGACTGAGAAAATTAAAATTGAAGAATTTGTTTATTGAATAATTTCAATAGTAATTTATAGTTTTGTAAACTTATCGAGTTTACCATAAGACATTTTTAGTAAACATGCTGTACTCGCATGACAAACCTTTTTAGTTTTATTGAAATTATTAATTTTACAGAGAGCGGTATTTGGCTGTCATAAGAACCACAAAACAACAATCATTATAAGATATAGTAACTCATGTTACTTGTAAGGCGGTGGGATGTTTTCATTCTATGTACTTTTTAAATTTGTAGTTTCACTACAACATCTTTCATTCTATCGAACAGGACATGTATATTACTGTGGTATTATTCTTTTTCGTTATAAAATACTTTCGCCAGCTGCTTTTAGGTGTTTTGCGGCTAGAAAACATTTTAAATTTTTATAAGTATGTTATCTCACTATGCTCACTCTTCAATTGTAAATAATAATGAACTTATTTTGAGTTTTTTTCATCCGTCGCATAGATGTTTATGAAAATCGATTAAAATGCGTAATTTATATAATCGATTTTCAAAAAATCGATTAATATGAATATAAACATCGACAATAAAAAATCGATTATAATAAAATAAAAATCGATTTAATTAAAAATCGATTATTTTTTAACATCCCTATACCCAACTGCTTTTCTCTCGACGACAGTTGATAACATAACTGTGAATTGTAATTAAGTTTTACCAAATGTTTATTTACTCGCTTTATTTTATGTCTGTTTGAACGGAATTTTTAATAACTTTCTAATGAGCTTGATATATTGAACATAATAACGTTTTTCGTTTTAAATCTTATAAGCATTTTTACGACAATTCAAATTTATCAATCACAAATTACCTTTATTATGCTAAGCGAAACTACATAATACTTTTTAGTTTATTTAAAAAAAGTGACATGTGAGCTTTCTTATTAAAAACTAGTTGCTGCCCTCGATTTCGTCCGCGTTATAGTTACTGTGAACTAACACGCAGCGGAAGCTCTCGAAAGAAAAAAATAAATAAAACATTATACATCGGTGCTCCGCTCTTATTGGTCTTAGCGTATTGATATAGCCTATATATAACCTTCCTCTACAAATGAGCTATCCAACACTGAAATAATATTTCAAATATGAAATCTGTCCAGTAGTTCTTGAGATTGTTCCCTACAACCTCACAAATTTTACCTCTTATATATTATTATTATTTATATATATATATATCTTATATATACATTGTATATACGTATATAAGAGGTAAAATTTGTGAGGTTGTATGGAGCAATCTCAGGAACTACTGGTCAAATCTGAAAAATTATTTCAGTGTTATATAGCTCGTTTATCGAGAATGGTTATAGGCTATATATCATCACGTCAAGACCAATTGGAGCGGAGCACCGATGAATAATGTTTCAAAATCGGGGATTTTCCCTCTCCAGAACTTCCGCTGCGTGTTAATGTTAGCCCAAAGTAACTATTCCACGCGAACGAAGTCGCGGGCACAGGCTAGTTTTATATAATTTAAAAATACCCTTATTCCAAAATCACGTATAAATGTACAATTTATAGTAAATTCGAATACAATTGAATATAATCTAATATTGACGTAGTAGCGTATTTATTTATAACTCACCGCAGAATACTCGTATACATATAACTCCACAGAAAACGCATTCCTGTAATTGCTTGAATTCCTGCCTTCCTACCTGCCGTACATGCCGTATATTATTGTTAAATATATGAATAATACTGTACTAAAATTCAAACACATTACATGTATACACTAAGTATTAAAAAAATGTGTACCTATTATACCCAAAATATTTTATAAAATATTTGTTTACAGTGTATATCTATTATACAATATAGCGAATTCCGGCCAATTTTGGCCTCATTTTTAAAAAAGATTTGTTTTTTACCCGTCAAATAGATTCTCATTTAAGTCCATTCAAACATACATGAGGGTCGGTTGCTTGCGTGTTCGCACACCGCGTCGAGCTACGTAAGTTCGAAACCTTGCAAATGACGTGGAAGTTTCTTCGAAGAAAAATATCCTGATAAAACTATATGATGTTATTTTTCTAAGTTAAATAGCATCCTCACGTTGAAAATTTGTCGCCAAACAACTATGAGTATGTTCGGCAACAGCACTTGAGAGCCAGTCCCTCCTCGAACTTTAGCATCTTTCCCATCTTGACCACATCGCAATTTAACATTAGTTGAGATTGTGATCAAAGATTAAAATCAATAATATATAAAGGAATATACAAATTGACTGTTTTATCATAAAAATTGATAGCTTCCTGACGATATTATCGGCGAATATCAACTAGTCCTATTTAGGACTCGTGGGCTAAGCCATTTTTTAACAGGCGAAAAAAACGGAGGAGGTTCTCAATTTGTCGCGTATATATTTTTTTATGTATGATCACGCATAACTTTTTACAGCATAGTCGGATTTAAAAAATTCTTTTTTTATTGAAAAGGGTATACTCCGAAGTTGGTCCCATTTAAATTTGGGAAAAAAATTTCAACCCTAAGGGTATGAAAATCGAGAATGATTGATTATTCACGCACTGATTATATCTATGACCGCGCTTAACTTTAGACAGAATAGTCCGAATTAAATTATTATCCTTTGATTTGAAAGAGTATACCCAGAAGTTGGTCCCGTATACATGTAAACATGAAAAAAGCAACCCCAAGCGTAGGAAAACAGGGCATGATTTATAAATTCAGCTTCTGAGCTGTGTATTACAAATAAATTAAGCATGTAGTAATTAGTAAGATCATAACCACAAAAAAATATAAAATAAAAACTTTTTAACAAAAAATTAAACCGCCGAAAAAACTGAAAAGCAAAAAATAATAAATCTTCTACTTTATTCATTTTAATGACTAAGTTCTTAAACTAATGTAAGTATACCTAAGAAATTTTATAAGGTAAACCTAACAGTTTATTTAAATTTAAAAATGTTTTAAGGATCCGATCTAGGCTCGGTCGCCCAGGTTCTGGGTATAACATAAGAAAGATGTATGACAAAATTCGCAGCCTCAAAAATTCTTTTATATATTTTTCTCATAATATTGTCAACACAAAAATTGTATTAGTACGTGAGATCCGACGTGAATCTAAAGAATAACACAATTTCGAGCACGACATCAAACAAAATATTGCTTTCACGCCTCTTTCCTTTTAAATTGTTTTTTCCAGTAATGTTATGTATATTTAAGTGTTTGAGATACAATAATGTATTGTACTTACGTCTATTTACGTTCCGTTGTTGATTTATTCAATACAGCATTGAAATTAAAGGTATGTGAGATACAAAGTTGTATAAATATAATTAATTTATTGTTTTTTAAGGAAAAAGGTTAACAATTTTTTATTATATAAGTTTATGAAAATAAATTATTTTATAGTTCTTTTTTGTACTGTACCTAGCACCTGACCGACACTTCGATTGCGTTAAATTACGATGTAAAACTGAATAAAAATAAAGTAATCACCTTTTATAATAAAAAACATAGCATCAAAATCCTCTCGTTTAAAAACACTTAGATTTTTCATAGTTCAAACAATCATGGAGTTTAACGATCTCAATATACCAACCAACATTCATTTTTTTATATACATATATTAGGTAATTTGTCATAAACGAGTAATTTTTTTCGCAAACGCAAAATATTCGATAAAACGCAAAATATTCTCTTACATACTATAAAAATTCCTGGAAAATTTAGGCTTTCATATAAATTCTAGATAATTTGTTTTATTAAAAAAGTCCATTTAAAAGATATAAGAATTTAAGACTTTCTTTTCAATTCCTATTAACTTCACGGCATGTAATGCTGTTATAATGGTCGAAGGCGTAACTTGTAAACAATAAATGACTTTCTCAAAGTCAGTTTATTGACGTCAAATCCTATATTTTGCCATATACATGTCACCAAAGTCAAATTTCTACGAAATGTCTTATTTCAATGATAACGTTCAGTTACAGGAAAATTAAAAGTATAATTTTAAAGCTAACACAATTTTCTACAAATAAGATCGTTTCCCTGAAACCGATACGATTTTAAGTGAAAACCGACATAGCATTCTATGAATTCGTTTGTCAAATGTAGATAAAAACACATTTTATTGTGGTGAGGTGTATATGTCAAAATATACGAGTTGGCGTCAAACAATTGTAAATACTTTCAAAGAGTCTCTTGTTATATACAAATTACGCTTTGATCCATTACAGTATCATTAAATGCAGCTAAGTTATTGGAACTTGAAAAAAAGCGTGCATTTTCTGTTTGGAAGATCTAGTAGTCAAATTTTCACGGATCTCGTTTTAGGTTTAAAGAATATTTTACTACATATTTAGGTATATTTACTCTAACGAAAAAAATTACCTTTATCTAGAAATAGGCAGTGTTACTATATATATATAAAATAGGTATTGAATACTTGCTTTAAAGAGTTTCGTACTAAATGCTACTAAAAACAACGTAGTAACTCGATTTCCAACGCTTTTTAATTACACCACAAAGCACTTATTGAAAAATGAGTAACTATGTTTTATTTATAGTGGGTGAGTACGTAAATACAATAAATAGTATTAGGTACGTTTAGCAAAGGACTGCTTTTTTAACGGGCCGATGTGTTTTTCATCATTACAGAAGTACAAAGACTAGGGGTCCATAATGTTTTAAAACGTTGAATATTTATTAAATTTTAAGTACTACTTGCAACCGATATGAAACTCAGGCCAATATTGATCGTTTATACGTGGAAAAATTGTATTTGAATATTTTTCTTATTGTTTCAGTGCATATCTCAAGGATGAGTTCGCTGTGCTCCCTTATTTGGAAGCTGGTTTCAACAGGGTAAGCTTTCTTTCATCACATTCATACACATTAGCCTATAAGGGGCCCATTAGCAGGGCCATAGGTATCATCCCGAAGGAAGGTATAAGAAACACCGCCCTAACCCAGAACGTATTGACGATTTGAGATTCCAAGACATCCACAGTTGTATATTTTCTCACACGCTGATATTGTACAATCATTTCTGAAGTTCAGGTATCCCCGCGATGGTTCTCTTCACTATCAGACTATAGTGTTACTAATTGAAATTAGTTAATTCTGAAACGTATTTAGTCCTTATTGATCAGTTTTTATATTTACAGCTTACTTACTACATACGAATACATGCATACGAATTTTCACACGAACATCTTTGTCTATTGGTCATAATTTTAAATCCGTGGTATATTCTAAGATATTTATTGAATTGAAATACAGTAAAGGGCCGTTTTAATCTACATTAAGAGCGCAATGTATCTAAAATATTTAATTGCGCTGTAAATAATACTATAATAATCAAAATAGCGCCATAATAACCAATCCTTAGGAGATAGACATACATATATACAACTGTATATAATTCTCTCGAAACATTTCTAAGATATACATTTCCGTAGTACATTATTCTGATATTATCTCATATGTTTTAGCCAATGTTACCAACGTAAGCACCCGAATATTCTTTCTTACGGCTTCATTACCTATTATTACATAAATACTTATTCTCTGCTTTATGTATATAAATATAACATACATGTAATATACATATAAACCTTCTGTAACAAATTTTCTAAAGGATAAATAATATTCGTTCAAAATTCGTTGTGCTTAGGAAAACTAAGAAAACGCACAATCACACCAAAAGCGATTTTATTTTACGATATTTGTATCTCCTTCAAGGTATATTATACAGCGAATAAAGACTCATTCATAAATTAAAATGTAACTATCAACCGCAATTAACTATTCGCTTCGAATTTCAAGCCGTGAAACACAAACGTTAACTGGTTAAAGGGAATGGGAACTGGGAAGTTCAAATTACCGCTGTGTATATCAAATGAGATCGTTTATGTAAATGCGTCCACTTATCCCGAGCGGTAACATTGAAGTGGCCTACTAATACACATAATAAAAGAGCTTCTACTATACGAGTTATGTATAATTACGTGACGTAGATTAGACATCCGTACCTTTAGACGACCAGAGTATTATGTAAAAGTAATTACGTATACTAGTGGTCGAAATTGGACCGTAATCCATAATTACTTTAAGTTTTATTATTATAAAGTTTGCATGTTAAAAATATATAAATATTGTAGATACATAAGCAAAAGAATAAAAAAATGAGATGAATAAAGACTTATAAATAAAGGCTTCGACTTATCAACGGTATGGAAATAAAACGAATTGTTTCTGATTTTTTAATAAAGACTGAAATTCGTCAATAGCTATTCAGAAAAATTAAAAAAATTGTTTTATAAACAACTGAAAGAAGGTATTAAACTCTTTCATCTTCGCTTGTCTATTTATAAATTACTAATAATTATTATATTTCAATTGTATCGCGACACAATTGTATTGTCCGTATCAGAATTTCAAGAGATAATAGAAAAGAGGCACTTAAAATTATTTAGTGTAGACAGAGAATTAATTCAAATCTATATATAAAATATACAACTACGAAATAAATAACATACTAAGCTTAGGAAAGGAACAATATCTGTAGCACATCTGTCGAAACACCGAATTTATGCTTGACAATTAATTTTCAAACTTAAAAAATCTGATTAAAAAGAGACTACCAAAATGCCTATCACCATACCGTGATAACACGAAACCTATACTTCCAATAAATTTATATTGCTTCCAATATCTCGTTTCTCAACACAACTATACATATCTTTAGTGTCCATAGAGTTGAATTTCGTGTCAGCAAACGACTCACCTTTATCCACGTAGATAATGAGTTAAGGGGAGGGTAGCGACAAACTTTGGTAAGTTTGCTCGTATCGTAAAACCTTGAAACTCTTACAATATGTTTGTATTAAAAAAAAAGACCATTATGATGAGACTTGTTCTTCTCATCATAAAGATGAGATAATTTGATTTGAATTTGATGTATGGTATATTTTTGAACAATATTCTTGGTGAGATATTTAACCCTAAGCAAAGGAATGCCGCCATAGAAATAGCATTACGGAATATCTTAGGAATTCTGTTAGATTCGGATATAATTATGGACGTTACAATTAAGGGTGATCGACAAATGTTTTTTTTCATTTCTCTTGGATCATTTAGCGAAACACTGTGTTCTGGATACGTTCAATAAAATTTGTTGTTACCGTTTCCGAAGGAGTACTATCTGTTCATATACTTCAATAAAGTGATACTAATTCTGCACATTTTCTCGGCCGGCAAACAAAATACTTAATTTCTTAAATATCTTTCGATGGGCATTGATCTGGATTAATATAAAACACATATATTGTTTTACGTAGTATGGGTATAACTGTAACACTATGTAAATAAATAAATAATTTGTACATTAGTATATAAGTATATATTTATTTACAAAATAATTACAATTGATGAATAAAGAGTTAAGAAAAAATGTTCTCCTATTCTTCAATTATGTGGTAATTTGCAATTAGACTGCACAAAAACCAACTAAGTATTTTATTTAAGTATTTTATTACATCTTTATTTATGTGTATGTCTTTTTATTTGTTCGAGACAATTCTCAAAAGGGTTGAACGAATTTGAACGAACTGTCAAAACGTGAAGTCTAGAGTAATTATGAGAAAGCTTGGTACAGACCTGGGTTCATGGTAGCAGAACATATTCTTTTTCATAGCTGTAGTTAGTTCAGATGATCGAAAAACCTATACATCATCAGTTTAGTATTTAACATTGCATTTATATATTCACACTTCATCATTCAATTTTGTAGGTAGTAGAGCAACCCTGAAACTGTTACTTGTAGCTGGTAGAGTCACGCTGAAATTGTTACCAGTTTCAGCATGAAGGAGTCGGCTCGTTCCGGGTTAGTAACACCCTCTCACATAAAACCGATGTGAAGTAACAGTACTTCCATTGTTGTGTTTCGTTCGGTCAGTGAGAGCGCTAAAGGCCCACCTCCTCTCACCACTCCTCTCCACTCCCCCTCCCTCTTCCCACCATTCCTCCCAAACACAGGCTGGCAGCGCACTAGCGACATCCTTGGTGTTGCTAGTGTCCATGGACGGCGGTGATAACTTAACATCAGGTCACCCGTCTGTTCGTTTGCCTCCAATAATATCAAAAAAAATTGTTAATCTAGCATACTGAAAAACATTAGCAGAAAATCTGTTTAATTCATACGTTGGTATTTTTCTATCATATGGTTCTTATAATAAGAGATAGTGTACCATTATTTACGGTGCTGTTATAGTTGTCGAATGTATGTATAGGTAATGGTGGAAACGTCCAGTACTACAGCATGGTGCGCGGAGATCCTGCAATCACGGGCAGCGGCCGCGACCACGCGTTCACACATCGCCGCCACAGCCGCTCTAGCCGCCGCCGCTGACAGGTGCCGAGATCTCGTCGCAGTCACCGATGATCAACAGAGGATACTTGTGAATATTTTTCTTTTTTAAACACTATTAGGTGGAATAGTTACTTCAGGCTAACGCTAACACGCAGCGAAAGCTCTCAAAAGGAAAAAAAAAACATTCGATTTTGAAACAGAATTCATTGGTCTTAACGTGATGATATAGATCTAGCCTTCCTCGATAAATGACTTATCTAACACTGAAAGATTTTTTTTTAATTCTCAATTCGGACTAGTAATAGCTGAGATGAACGCATTCAACCAAACAAATCCTGCAGTTTTATAGTATTAGTATAGATAAACAACAATTAATAATATGCGTGTATAGCTAGGCGCCCTTGTCGCTGGAATCGATATCTTTCAGGTAAACCTTAAAAGAGTAATAATAATAATACTAACAGATAAACAAATATGTTAAAACAGAATCGGCATGCGCTGCATCTTAAAACTGGTGTTTTTTTTCAAAATGAAGACGTTGTTGACCCGGAAAGGTCTTTACAGCTTCACTGAACTATTGAGGAGAGCGCTAAAGCCACTCAGCCGATTTAAAAACTGGTGCTTCTAAACCTTTTTATATAATTTCTAAATTTCAGTTAATATGAGGTAATCTTTGCTCTCTCTTTTACATGAGCTTCAATAGAATACCAACTGACAATTCGTCTGCTTAAAACAGATTGAAAACGTTTGGTAATTAGTCGCAGTAAATAGTTTGAGGGTGGTACATATTTAAACGGGAATTACAAAATACAATCCAATATCCATTGTAATTATTGCAGAATATTATTATTATGTAGATTATGAAGGTAACCAAAGGACACAAAATATACAAATGTATTTAGACAATTCTCTACAATAGTATAAATATAGCAAAAACAATCATAGATTATACGTTTTTTACTCATATCAGTTTTACAATATGTTCAATTGTAATAAAGGGATAGTAATAATGTATAAAATATAGAATTACAGTACCTTTTGTTAGTCCACGTTGATCCCCGTAACAACTAAATCGATTTCGACAAAATTATTGAAGGCATATAGAAAAGTATCCAGGGTATTATCTAGCCTACATATGACTCTTTTTATAAATACCTATACGCTTTATAACAACAAGCCAAATTATAGTATAGTTTGAATATAGGCAAATTAAAAAAGACAAAAAAAATGCAAAGATAAATGAACTAATAAAAATAAGTAAACAGAAATTTAATTAAAATAATAAAAACGGGAACAACTAAGCGAAATAGAAAAATAGATAATTAACGAAAATGATAGAACAGAACAAAATAATACAAAAATAAGTAGTAATACAAATAAGAAGTCAAAATTAACACGTAATTCAAGAACCAAGCTTAAAATTAATTTAAAAATGAGTTAAAAAATTAACCAACATGGCAAAGATCTCTGTCTACCCGCGATAGAGGTACCATGTAGACTGGTAGCTAAGACTCTCAGTCACTATAAAAAAAAGTGAAGTAATAGTGGCAAAATGAAAATTCAAAGAAGGCAACCCACAATGAATCCAAATAACTCATGTAGTTTCCATTAAATAACAAAGCCACATTCACTTGTACGTAGACGCGAGCACAATCTAGTAAATAATTAAAAACATTCTAAGATATATGTCCAAGTAATCAAACCAGTTTAATTAGTTCAAACGAGATTAGTGCTTCAAGAATCTTGTAAGGACTTTAAATGGTATCACCACTAGTACAACACTAGAATCTAGAATTACTGTAATCTGTAGGTAATAAGTGCTGCCCAAAGTTGATAATGAATTGTATTATACATTCTTGATTGTTGTAGTGACATCATACAAGATTATTAATTTTTAAAGTCTTTTTAGAGTATATTGTTTTATGACGACAATTATAGGAAGTTCCGGTATAGATATCATTGGAAAATTTCCACTATATTGCGGGTAATATGGTATATTCTTATTTGAAAAAATATATCCATTTACATAAACACAAAACAATAAGCGAGCATCAAAGCAAAAGTATTTGCCTTGGTTCGGGTTTTCACATCAGTAACCGTTAACGTTTTTGTATATAAAATTCTTTATTTATATTATTTCCTTTTACCACAAACTAGCTTTGTACGACTTAATTAAAATATAGAAAAAAATATATATCCCATAATCTTCAAGTTGAGTGTTTTGGTGGAGTCTTTGTGTTTACGTAGAAGAGTTCAGGTTATTTATAATCTTGTGTTATTTGACTCTACATATTATTTATTGGTGATATTTCACGTAATATAGATCGGTTATTGTCCAAAAGTAAAATGGATGTGAAATAATAATACGGAGCATGGATTCTGACTTGCCACAAAGACTCCCTGGAAAGTTCTAACAAGAGAGCCACCATCTTGTTAGAACATTGAAATGATCACAAGACACTTGTAATGTCACCTAATCGACAATGGTAGTACCTAGATGATTGATTTTATTTAATCTATGTTAGATTTCATTATTACGATCTTACATGCAGAGTACTTCAGTTCTTACGACGAAAAATCCACACAACTTTTTGTCTTGCCTATAAATCAATACTTGTAACTATATTTGTATGGTGCATTCATTTGTTTCAGCTAACAAATAAGTCTTGGTGCCGTGTGCTCGGTTGGCGAGTTGATGAAGCACCTAGGCCTCTCACGGAGGCAGCAGGTGGCGAAGCGCTACGCCTAGCAACAACTGGAGCGAGGGATTGGGAGGCACCGGTCACATTGCGCCGCCGAGCTGCTCCTGACCCAATTTTACTACCATGTCGAGGCGCCACTATTGGATTGACAAGGTAATACATCACTGTCATGTCTTTAGGTCACCCGTACGAAAGAATCGGTTGATCCTTTCATCTACAGTGGCATCATGAAAATTTATTATTTCTATTTTATTCAATCGTTGGTACTTTAGATATTTAAATTTTGTTTTCCATTGTAATTTGATTGGAAGAGGTTATATTAACAAACATTGAAATAAAACTAAATTCGTATAAATTATAAATCATTGGAAAAGTTGGCATTATTCTATTAACTCTACCGACATGTCTAAAGCAATTTGTCATATGTGATTGCTAATAGATTATCACGTACTCTATCTCGATCATAGTTACTACCCCCTTACATATTTATAATGTTTAGCAGTGAGATGAGATTAATGTTCCTACCACAAAATGTTAAAATATTATTTTAAGCCAATGAAATTCATAAAGAATAATTATACAAAATAATAGCCAGAAATACATAGTATTGGATATTTCATACGAGATTCATATAGCTATCTATACGACGGACAACCATCCCTGGATTGCACCTTCGCAATATCGATTTTATGTAATACTCGTCTGGCTAATGTAACTTGAACCTAACATGTTAACAATTTGAACAGTTCAAAGGGCCAAAACTACTTTGATCATATGAATTCAGTCAGCTCTTCGTATATAATATCCCTTTTTACCGTAAATTGGCAGGTTTAACGTCAATACATCAAACGTATCAATAACAATGAAATGATAGGAAAATCATGAACTACGTAAATTTATGATTGTCAGAAACAAAGTTACATCTTGTATATACATAGATAACGTTGCTAATATCTCGTAAATTAACTATATTAGAATTATATGCAAGCATCCATAACTTTATTAATGTCGCTCGTCAATCGGACAACATCCAAGAATTATTTTTACTAGAATATATTAGATTCTAACTTTTACCCGCAGCTTCATTTACGGCAGTGTAGATTGAATCTATCCCTCGGGAAGACTACTTATTCTGGGTAACCTTTTGGCTAATATTAACGAGTGAGGCTCGTCATAGATAGGAATAAACAAAGTTCACACTGTTCAGTATTATTAAAATGTAACTTATGTTTGTCTACCCTAATCAATCTTGTTGTTTAAAATCATCTTTGGTTATGTTTATAAAATAAATGTATTCGTCATAATATTACAGTAAAATATGGTACGTTTAATATGCCAAAAACTTCAGATAAATAAGGACTCAAGAGGGCTCAAAAGCTACGCTGTTCTTTTTAGTACTTTTGACAAAATTTTCGCACAATGTCAAGATAAATGACTGGTTAGTTAAGACGCGAAAATGTAACAAATAAGCAAACAAATTCACATTTAGTTCTTTATCTATACATATAACAAAAATGTAAATCGTACGTGTCTGTGCTGTCTAGGAATAAGTAAGAAAATATATTTCAATCATTTTTAGAAATGTCTGTCTGTCTGTCTGTGTGTATGAATGGGGATCACTGCTAAGTCTTTGTTTCATTAAAATCGGTCGCCTCTATCAAAAGTTATTGTAATTTTAATGACGACGCAGCGTAACTACGAGAGAAACGTAGATAACCTAACCTATAACCTACAGAAAGGACCTAATATATACAGATAACTTTATTAATCACTGGCTCTTACATAAAGTTCCAAGCGGATAAAGTAAGCTATCATGTATATAATTCTGTTTTCCAGGACGACATCTCACGTAGTTTTTGTATGCGAACCTACTAACGCAATTGACGGTGAACGTGGAAGGGGTTCCTTGCATTCCATCAGGCGTGGGTCTCTTGACGTCCGCTCGGTGGCATCCGATGGGTTACGGCGCACGTCGCTTGCGAAGTTACAAGGCTTACCCTTGGAGGCACCCATTACTAAGGTAGCTTTATCATCTTAAATTAAATTTATATTCAGGCCCATCTAATAAATATAGCTTTAAGCTTGTGTTAATTCGTGTTATACACCTATGGCAGAGACGTAGTGTATCGTAGTTTACTATAACGAAGACCTAACCGAACACTATACTTCAGAAATGACAAAGTTCTATCACCATATTAACAAGTTACCTTAAGGTAATTCAAAACATTTTGCTTTGTTCTCGAAAAATTCCCGATTACTATGTAACGACTTATGATAGTTTTTAAATACACCATTTTGGGAGACTTTTATTACATATCAAGTTATGGATATTTATGATGATCAGGTCAAAAATGTCAAAACACTATACTATACTAGACACGAATATGAACACCCACTGTACCAACAATACAAGTTCTGGACATTTCATGACTCATCGGACATACAAGAAATACCAAACTTTACCTCTAAATAGATCTCTAAACCAATCAAAAAATAATTTAATTTGTTACTAACGAAAAGCGCGCACCAAGCACAACTTTTTTTTTCGAAATGACTACGCTATTGACCCAGCAAGGTCTTAACAGCTTCACCGGACTACTAAGGCGAGTGCTTAAGGCACTCAGCCGATTTTATTTTGGCAACCAGCTCAAGGGTACACGGCACACCTCGGCTTAGTTGTTGCCTGTTGCATGTAAAATCGCGACCTATTTTAGCTAACCTAGCTAACTATTCATATATGTATGAGTTGTTGAAACGTATATGTGTACCAAGCATACACGCCTCAACAACTCCTCCATATATTTATTATCGGAAAATTCAGTTTTTCAGTTCGATAAGGGAAAAAAAGTAAACGCTTCCACTTTCATGTGTAAGCGTGTAGGCGTGCACGTGTGTGGGGGTGATCGAGTAGTGTTGTAGCAGTATGTATATTTGTGTGTCACCGTATCGCGCAAGCAACGCACTCAAGGGCTCCCTACCGAGGGATCGAACCTAGGCTTGAGCCGCTGCCGTGGGAGGCCTAATCGGGTCCAAGCACACCCTATTTTATTGAAGTATTTTTGTAACTGTAAATATATGTACAATTAAAGAATATTATGAAAACAGCGACATAATACACTTAACACTTGCCTACGTGTAAAATCAACTTTATTCAAGGAAGTTAGCATAACTCAAATGACAATAACAATCATATATTATTAATGTGCGGATTTAAGGCAAATCATACAAACAAAATCGTAATCACTGAATGTGTGTTTGTGGTTATTTGTGTCATTTATTTTATTATTATTTTAAAGTGGGAATTAAAATTGGATATGTAATATTCTTGTGTATCCATAACAGCTGTTAAATCGACGTGCATTTATATTTATGTACTATATTAATAAATAGCATTTGTTAGATGGCCTTTAAATAAACATGACGATGTTTACACAACTAATTTATGAGGAAAATTATGGAATATATAACGAGTTTCAATAATAGTATTGTAAATGTAATGTGCGTGATTGATGGCAGTGAATTGGACGTTTCCATTGAAGTGGCGGGTAAAATTATTATATAGTTTAATTATTGAATAAGTTTGTGTCGATTTCGAAGTGAAAGAGTTATTATTTCATGTGAACATAAATTTGTAAATGAAGTAATTAAATTTGTTACGTGTTTGCTTTACACTAGAGACTAAAATGGCTGTTTTTGTGATAATTGTGACGTGCTTTTAGGTGATATCCCTGCTGTCTGCGGCGACAGAAGGCGCTCCGCCGTCGACTGTTGCCTGCATCGAGAGGGCTGTTGACATGTTGAGAACCTCTGAACTCTATTCACCGCAAATGAGAGACGAACCCAAGTTAAGAGTAGAGGATCCCATCGCTACTGATTTAATAGGAGCTTTGCTGTCGGTAAGTTATTATTTATTATTATTTGTTTACAATTGATGATACAAAATAACTACGTTGCATATCTTTAATAACTATTATATATGATTTAAATATCTGAATACGTTATATAAAAATCAATGTTGATTTATATTTAAATGTGATCTTAAAATTGTAAACTGAATAGTTATACATGAATGCAATGAACTATATTTGACAAATTATTGTTATTGATTTTTGAAGCTAATTAAAAGATAAAAAACTGAAGTGATTATATTCATTTAACGATGTATAATCATTCTAGTTATACATACAATATTTAGTATTAAACATACAAAATAAGGAAAATGATACCTATTTATTTAACCAATATTATATATTGCTGAAGCTGCATGCAGTGTAATGCTATATATTTTAATACACACATTAGCATATAAAAATATATTTGCAATTATCCATATATTTATACTAACATTATTGTTTATTTGTCTGTGAACCTGATGTACCGGGGCAGCGGGAGCAAGTGAACACAAACTTTTTTTATATGGTAGGAAGTTTGGTTTTTACCACATTCTATTTGTTTATTTTTCAAAAAAACTTCCATTTCTCTAGTAAGTAGACGCAAAACTTCTAATTAAGCTTGCTGTAAGCTCTAATGTGTTTATTTTTCTTAATAGTAACTAATTTTCAAAAATCCATGTACTTTACATACGCAACACATAGGTTTACAATTGAATTTAGATTAGACTTTACTGCATATATATTTGCTTACGTTTATTTGAATTGTCGACTTGAAGTTACAATTAAAAAGTATTCAACAATTAATAGTATTATTACTAGTAGAATTATAGAAATAATGGTAATAAAAAATAGTTTTGATTAAATTAATTTGAATTTCTAGAGTATTTAGATCTTTTGTAGTATCAATTATCTCCAGTTACTAACTAAAAAACTTGTTTCTAATCTGCTACTAATTTTAAACAGCTTTTTACCTCTTATTTATATACTAACACCTTAATAACAATATGCTCTTTTAAATTTGTTAAGTGTAACTTTCTGTTTTTTTTGTTTCTAATTAATTATTATATTTTTAATAGTGTATGGTAACTTTATTAATTGTATTTTTCTTTTATAAACATGTTATTTTATAATCAAACTTTACGTTCGTTTTCTTTATAATTAACACGATTAAAAACAGTCTTTAATCACAATAACCGTCTTAAAATATAATGAAATAATCATATCAAATGACCCGGGACTGATTGAAATTTTGACCGGTTCTTCTCGAGTCGAAATTTATAAAGATTATTTTAGTTTAATATGGCACTTAATTGTTGAATTTTATCAATAATATTCTGAAAAAACAATAACTAATAGACCAGATACATTGAATGATATATATGGACGTATTATGTGCTTTTATTTCCTTAACTGTTAATCTACACTAATCATATAAAAACTGTAACCTTAAAAAGAATTATTATTAATGATCCCAATTGGCTATTAGCGTTTAAACTTAACTCAAATTGATGGTATAACTTCGTATATACAGACTATCAACGTGTATTTATATCAGCAGGGTACAACAAACGTACTGTCATCGCGTAGAAGCAGCAACGACTCTACCGTTGTGCGATCTCAAACTAACAGGACAAACATCAAGCATAAGGTGAGATACTACAATTGTTAGTTTGTGTTACCTTTTTAAATATTAACATTAGCACCCATTATCATATAATTATTGATCAGAAAACTTTTTTCTGTTTTCTCGAACTGACTACGTTATTGACCTAGCAAGGCGTAAACAACTTCACTTAAAGGCACTCAGCCGAATCAGAAAACATATTTCAAAGATTTACGTAGCTTAGAAAAGGTAACCTTTGAAAAAGAAAATTCGCAATTCTTTAACGGACTGCAACATTGTTTCGATCGCCCTTCGCAAATATGTAAATTTAAGTAACTTCTGAGAGTTAAATAGGAAATCCTCGTGTATAAATGTGTTTTCAGCTAAACATCCTTTATGCCGGTAAACAATAACACAAGCACTTCTTGCTTTCTGAAGTCCTTTAAAATACCAGTGCGTCTATGTGTACTTTATCTTTTGTAAATGCTGATTTCTCAAAAATTCCGTATAAACTATTCTACAAGGGAATATTATGCTTCTTTATAACGATACACATGTACAGAAGAGGCTATTGTTTTGTTGTTGTTTCATTTCAACTCATTTCATTGGTAACCCATAGTCCCTATATAAAGCGTTTTATTTTAGGGCTGAAGTGACTATCTCATCTTATATTCTAGGCAATCTCATATTTACTGTTTTAATCAAAAGTTTGTACCTCATTGACTTATACAGTAACACAAATTGTTTTGTTTCTATTATATACGACTGTAGATTTGCGTTGAAAGGGATTATTACTAACATTCATATCATGGATGATATTTATTAGATTTTCTTTTATGCTTTGTAAAGTTACCTTGGATAAAGAGACCCAATCCCCTGTTGGACAGACATTCCACATATACAGTACTTTTTTGAATCGTTTCAAATCTTCAGTATATTTCTGATGAAACAGACGACTGGTCAACTCCGAGAACTCCTCGATACGGCGCTCAGTTGGGACTTTGAGATATTCCGGTTGGAGGACTTGACTCGCGGTCGCCCCCTCGCCCACCTCGGCCTCGCCCTCATGGGGGGTCGCTTCGACGTGTGTGCGGCTCTCGAGTGTGATGAGAGGACCTTGCTGCACTGGCTTACGGTCATAGAAACTAATTACCACGCCGTCAACACCTACCATAACTCTACTCACGCTGCTGATGTGTTACAGGTATCATATCACCAAATATTTGAGCCGTTATATTTCCAAATGAGCTCATCCCATTTTAATCATCACTAATATTTTACTTTATATTTCAAGATCTTCAAATTGTGTTCATGTAAAATATAAAAGTTCATAAAGAAACCTAAAAACCTTATGGGAGGCAAAATTTTAACTTCGTTCTCGGTGTATAAAATTGGATATCTTTAAAAAATTAACCATGTTATTTGAACGATAAAAATCGGAATCAACTCATTTTGAAATGTAACGAAACATTTTAACAAGAGAATATAATAATAAAATAGATAAATTTGATTTATTTCACTTCACAATTTTTTTATTCGAACTGACTATGCTATTGACTTAGCAAGGTCTTAACAGCTTCACATTTACACTTTTGGTTCTATACAATAATGTTTATGTAGAAACAGAAACAAATACAAATTTTACATTACGGTGCATATAAAGTGACAATTAATGTGATGTCTGAATAACTGAAATCTGGCACAATGACTTGGCAAAGGTACAATGACCTGAACTACTGATAACCAGTTTTGAACTGTTTTAAACATTTCATCTAATATATCTATAATTATACCTCACATACTTTTCCGTAACACCGACAATGTGTGTCTATTTTATAATCGATTGAATTGTTAAGTCATGACAGTGTAATAAGCAAACATACACACAAAGTCATACTCGCATCTGTAATATTAATTAAGAAGTTGATGATAATCATGTTCTCCTCGATGTGTCCGTCAACAGCGTCATGGGAACGAATGTGCTTCGGGAAACCAGTCTTAGTCTTAAATATAGGCCCACTCACTGGAATAATATAGAGTGTGAGCATATAAAGCTTTCTTATTGGAAAGGTGTTTAACGCCACCGCACTGTTTTTATTTCGTAAATATAACAGAACCTATTTCTCAATTTTCTCGTCTCGTTTCGGTTAGGTTAGGTTATACTTGCGAATAGCAGGCCAACGTGCTGGATGAAGAAGTGGAGTCGAATCTGTCGGACGCGCAGTTCGGCTTCCGGTCGGGGCGTTCCACGCTGGATGCCCTGACCCTTCTGAAAAAGGTCTCCACGGAGGCGACCTCTGAGGGTGAAAGAATATTGGCGGTGTCCTTGGACATCGCCAACGCCTTCAACAGTCTGCCGCACAGTGTCATACTGTAGGCGCTCCGCTATTTCGGAGTGCCCCTGTATCTGCGGCGGCTGTTGGAGGCGTACCTTGAAGGGAGAGAGGTCGCCTTCGTGGATGCCAGAGGGTGGATGGTCCGGCGCAACACGGCGCGGTAGGTTCCACAGGGGTCGGCGTTAGGGCCACTCTTGTGGAACATGGGCTACGACTGGGTGCTCCGCGGCGCACTCCCTTCTGGAGCGCGCCTTATCTGTTACGCGGACGACACCCTAGTCGTAGCCCGAGGGGGGGAAATTAAGAGCCTATTGCGCCTGGCCACGGAGACTGTCACTCTTGTGGTCGGGCGCATCAGAAGACTAGGCCTCGAGGTGGCCCTCGAGAAGACCGAGGCCCTAATGTTTCATGGGCCTCAGAAGGGGCCACCTCCGGGGGTCCACATATATGTTGAGGGAGTCCGTATCAGGGAGGAGATCCTGATGAAGTATTTAGGCCTCACACTGGACGGACGCTGGCGGATCGAGCCCCATTTCAAGGGGCTCGGATCGCGCATAATCGGGGCGGCAGCGGCGCTCGGACGACTCCTTCCCAATACGGGGGGGGCTGGGTGCCACCTGTCGCCGCCTTTACATGGGAGTAGTGCGCTCCATGGCCACCTACGGGGCACCGTTATGGGTGGACGCTCTCAACGCCACCAATATCCGTGCGCAGCGTACTGTGGCGTTGAGGGTGATACGGGGTTACCGGACGGTGTCCTCTGCGGCGGCCATAGTGCTGGCCAGCTCCCTTCCCTGGGAGCTGGAGGCGGAGGTGCTTGCCGCCGTATATAATTACGGCGGTTAAGAAACGGATGGTGGAGCCTCTAGCTCCCGGGGAATTGGAGGAAAAAAGAAAGGTCGAGAGAGGGGTGAGATTAGAGAGGTGGGGGCGGGACCTGGCGGACGTGCAGTACCGTAGGTATACTATCGACGCCGTCCGCCCGGTCCTGCCCGAATGGCTTAATAGAAGATGGGGCTCCCTGACGTTTCGTCTGGTGCAGGTGCTGACCGGGCACGGGTGCTTCGGTTGGTATCTGTACCGGATAGCACGCAGGGAGCCGACCGCCGTGTGCCATGAGTGCGGCGCTGAACTGGACACCGCGCAGCACACACTTTTCGAATGTGCTGCGTGGGAGGAGCAGCGCCGCATTCTGGCTGCGGCTGTAGATGATGATCTCTCGCTGCCGAGCGTCGTCAAAGCCATGCTCGGCAGCGAGAATGTGTGGAACGTTGTTACTTCCTTCTGCGAGGAGGTCGTCTCGCAGAAGGAGGCAGCCGAGAGGGTTCGCGAGGAGGACCCTCTAAGCGACCCTCTCCGCCAAAGAATAACTGGTAGGAGGAGGCGCCAGTTCACGCGCCTTCTCCCGCCACCGTAGCCGGACCTAGGGGAGGTGGGTCGGGGCACCATCTTCCCATTACACAGGTCCGGCGGACGAGAAGGAGACGGCCGGTGTGTAGCCGGCTGTCTCCTTACAAGACGAAGGCCCGGCGGCGGCACCTCTGCTGCTGGGCCACACCGCTGGGGCGGCACGATGAAGTCTATAGAGACCTCGTGCCGCCCCAACCATAGCGGAAGACGTACACCGTGGGGTTTTAGTCTGTCCGAGTCGGACATAACCCACCATCTCCCCCGGGAGGGTGGGAACCCATAAGGGATTTCCCAACGTATAAAAAAAAGGCCAACGTGATGGAGGCGCATTGTGGGGTCTTTTTGAACCGCTCATGCCGCAGAAGGGCCCTTTATTAAGGGCGACACTTGTCGGGTGAACAGACGCATTGCCGCAGGCAGCTCCTGCTCCCCGGTCAAATAGGTGTAAGGAGGCACCATGTGTTTAAAAAGAAAAAAAAGTTATACTTGCGAAACAAAGACAGTTCCTGACTGACTTCTTAAGGGGTTAGGGGTAGTCAGAGGCACAAAAAAATGAGAATTTTCAGTATTTTTTTTGCTATTAAATCGTGTTATTTTACAAAAGTAGTAATATGGCATTATTATACAATGTTTTGATTTGAAGTTAGGAAATTAAAAAAAAAAATAATATCCAAAGTTATAGCTGTCTGTGGTGACCCAGTTCCAAAAAAAGGTCCTTGCGGTGACAATCATAAGTCCTTGGAGATTCATCTAAAATCAAGCGGATAAAAAAAAATAGTTTTATAAATAGATAATCCTGGGCCTGATAGAAGGATTTTATTTTTCAAAAATTAACAAAATGGCGGCCTCAGGAAATTTTTGTCTAGATTTTTGGGAAAAAATCAAAAGTTAATTGGTCTTAAAAAATCGAAATTTTTGGATAAAAAATCCTTCGATCAGGCCCGAGTTTATTTTGTATTCTAAAAGCTGTATAAATTTCATTAAAATCTACTGAGCGGTTTTCGAGTTTCAGTTGTCACCAGTTCAAAAAACATAGTTTTGAGAAAAACGCGTTTAAAGTTTCACACTAGATTTACGTACAGAAATACAAATTATTAAATTACTTACACCGAGTCATCTATTCCTGGGCCATATAATAGTTCTTCAGCCATTGTAGAAGTTTTCAAAACATCAATTTGCTGTTGCCTACGAAGCATTCTGCCTTACCGAGTGTTGTCGTTGGCGCGCTGATCTGCCACTTTCACACGTGCAGCATTCATTTTATTCAGAGGTGCAACTTTCGGGTACATTTTGTTTCAGTTTTTTAGACGATGTACTCCGAACACTTTCATTACGTTTCGCCGTTTTTGGGTTAAATACATTTTTTCGTGTCTTTGAATACGACTTACGGATCAGATTTCCTAACTTCTCTCGAAACTTTTCTGGTATCACGTCCCATAATAAATACCTTAAAAAATAATATATTTTAGTAACGCACAACTATCGACTGCTCTCCGCAATTGCCACAGGCATACTAGTGATGTGGCGAAAAAAAAATAATTCGTAGCATTTATACTACCTAGAAATTGTAATTATATATATATATATATATATAGGTATTTATAAATTTAGGTACTACTACATACACCAAATTCTTAGTTCATGGATGACAATAAAACCCTAAAAGGGGGTTTCTTGCAGCTGCCGCTAGCTACCTCCTCCTGACGGCTTTGAAGTGCCCGAGCTCTCTTTTTTATTTGTCGAATAATTCAAAAACGAGTTATCGTATCAACTTGAAATTTTCAGAGAATATTTTTAAGATATTACACTTAGCGAAAATGTTTTTTTGAAAATTCTGACTACCCCTAACCCCTTAACTCTATTACGCTACGTTAGTCAGTGTAAACATAGTTAAGAAGTTCGTATGTTTATGAAGAAGCGTTATTACGGGAGTGTGTGGTGTGTGCGATAGGCGGTGGCGGTGTTCCTGGAGAAGGACCGGCTGAAGAGCGTGCTGGAGCCGGTGGAGGCGGCCGCGGCGCTGATAGCAGCGGCGGCGCACGACATCGATCACCCCGGCACCTCCTCCGCGTTCCTCTGCAACTCCCGACATCCGCTCGCGCTCCTCTACAACGACATCTGCGTGCTCGAGTCGCACCACGCCGCGCTCACCTTCAAACTCACGCTCAGTCAGTACCACAACTCTTTTCTAGCATAATCACAACTCATCAGCACTTGCAAGCTCCTCGACATCCAGACATACATTACCTGATATTTTTAATTTTATATCATAGGAGGGGATATCAGGGGAGTCGCAACTAGGTTGCCAACTTATGTTTGTGAGAGGGGGTAGGGATGGAGGGAGGGAGGGGAGGAGAGAATGTGAGGGGAAGTGGGTATCCTATGCTCTTACTGACCGAACGAAACGCAACAATGCAAACATTGTTACTTAAATATAAAATACAAAAACACAAATTGAGAAAAGCCACAAATGATTCCTTTTTTGCTATTGTTACGGATTTCTCTAGCACAATTGAATACAGCTGTTGTACCATCCAGCAAATCTGTTAATCACTGAAACAGGTTTTCAGTAGTAGACAGGAAGTCGTATCGCTGTTTTCAGAGATTCAGCAAACAGATCTGACGAATATAATAAATAAAAGATATAGTCGCCTTGCTATATTAATTTTAAAAAATAACTTAAATCGGTTTGGTTATAGAGGAGGAAAAACTTTTTTAAATTTTAATTTTATCTCTGGCAACCAATCTTCTAGCAGGTTATTACTGCCATTGTCGAGTAGGCAGTACTATTACAAGTATCTTCAGATCATTTCAATGGGATAACAAGATGGTGGCTATCTTGTGAAAACTTTCTGGGAAGTTTTTGTGGCAAGTCAGAATCAAAGCTACGTGGAATTATTTCCCATCTACTTCACCTGTACACAATAAGAGCAAAATAACACAAGAATATGAATAAAATACTACATGCTATACTATATACTATGAACTTTGTTTTGTAGGTGGTAGAGTTACGCTGAAGCTATTATTGGTTTCAGTAGAAATGGGTCGGTTGGCCCGGGTTAGTACCACCCTCTCACAGAACCACCCACGTGAAGTAAGAGTGCTTGCATTGTTGCGTTTCGTTCGATCAGTGAAAGCGTCGTCAAGCCATCGCCCCTTCCCTCTACTCTCCCCATCCCCTTTCCCCCATTCTCCCAAAACACAGGATGGCAACGACTCCCCTGGTGATGCTAATGTATGGATGTAATGTAATCTATGGACGGCGACGATCGCTTAACATCAGGTCACCCGTCAGTTTGTTTGCCTCCCATAAAAAAAAATGAAACTTAAAAAAAAAACTATGCGCAAGTCCGAACTTATAATTATACTCAGACCGGCCAAAAAGATTATCGCGAACTGTACATTAGTATAATGTATCTTATTGAACAGATGACGATCGCGTGAATATATTCAAGAACCTGGACCGCGACACGTACAAGACAGTGCGACACAACGTCATCGACATGATCCTCGCCACCGAGATGACGAAGCACTTCGAGCATCTCGCCAAGTTCGTGAACGTGTTCTACGCGAAGTCCAGTGGGAGTAAAGAGGACGGCATGCACACGGATGTATGTAAACTTACCTACTTTTTCTTGCTTTTATCTCAACAAAACCCGCACATTTTTTTTATGTCATAGGAGGCAAAGGAAACTGATGTGTTACATGATGTTAAGTGATCACCACCGTCCATAGTCACCAGCAACACCAGAGCAGTCGCAAGTGTGTTGCCAATCTGTGTTAGTGGAGAATGGGGAGGAAGGGAAAGGGGAAGAAGGGAGTGGTGGTCCTCCGGCGCTCTTACTGACAGCAAGAAACGCAACAATACAAGCACTGTTACTTCACGTTGATTTTCTGTGAACTAGTCAACTCTAAAGGAAACCTGACGTTTGAAGCTCATCAAACGATTCTTCAAAATTATCTCCTGATATTTCTTTTATATATTTTTATCATATTTGTAAATATATAACGATACAGTAAGTATATATTTATCATACTGGCATCATAACTTGTCATACTCTTTTGTTTTGTTGAGATCTCTGTGTTATTAATTGCCATTCATCATGCATGGCGGATTAAATACTTAGGATAGCTCAGATAGGTCGCGATTTTTGCACAATATAGGCGACATCCCAAGCCGAGGTGTACCGTGCACCCTTGAGTTAGTCGCCCAAACATCCCAAATCGGCTAAGTGCCTTTCCAGGTCTACAGCGTTTTTATTTCGAAAAAAAAAAGTATATCATTCGTGCCGTAATAATGATGGAGGGTCGCAGAAAATGCGATATAGCGTATCGAAAGATAGAAAAATTGAAGGATAAAATTTTGCGTGACGTATGCTATAAATTACACGTTATTATTACTTATTTATAGAACTTCAAATTAAATTTTTGGACTTGTTTTGACACCGATGAACAATTGAATCAAGTCAAGGTCATACAACAAAAATTTTAAGATGTAATCAATTTCATTTCTCTTAGATTAACTAGAGTTTATGATATGATGTGATGATGATATGATATAAAAATAAAATATATACCTTTTCGACACGAGCACAATTCATTTTTATACTACACAACTCCCACTACCAGTACTTTTACATTTGAAATATATTTTTTTTTTTTTTTATTGTAGCACGGCAAAGTGACTGCACTATGCCTGATAGTAAGCACAGTACAATCCAAAAATAATAGCGACCACCGATTGACACACTGTCCATCGCCAGTCGCCACTATCATTCCGGCCTGTAATAAGCTGGATATGCACAGGCTGATCCCGAAACGCGACCCGTAGAAGCGAATCACTATTACGGGCTTTTTCGCCATATACATGGTGGTTGCGACCCAATCGGGCTGTAAAACCCTACCACCCCGCTTGCGCCATTGCCTCGTTTGTTGATCAGCAGGGTGCACCACGTGCAGGTGAGGTTGGCTTGGGTGTCTCAAGTCTTATGATGTTATTTGACACCCCCTAACCCCTTGTGTGTATTAAAATTATACTGATACTAACTCACCTTCATTCGCTTTACCGTAAATTTGTTCTATTTGTCAGGAACTTTTTATTTCTAGATAAAAGGTCTCTCTATCTCTATGTTCTTTTCTGTTTCCCTGACAACATGTATGTAAAATCTCATGATGTCCGGTTGATTAATAAACGCGTTAAAACGTAACATCTACGTTAACGCGAGCGAAGGCGAAAACAAAAGCTAGTTTATGACATTAATAAGCATGAAAAAAATTATAATAAGATATACGTATTTGTTCTCGGTGTAGGAGCCGATGTCGCTGGACACAACAGCGCTGTCGCAGCCCGAGAACGTTATCTTAGTGAAGAGAATGATGATCAAATGCGCCGACGTTTCCAACGCGTCCAGACCTCAGAAGTTCGCTTTCGAATGGGCGAGAAGGTATTTATTATATTGCAATTTGAAAAATATACTTTTCTCACAAATTTTTGTAATCTTTTGTAGTGCTTACAAAAATCGTAGTCTTAAAACTTATAACAACCAATTGTCTTAGAAGTAAAAGTAAACAAATTTAATTAAATCTATCCAATAGTTTTTACGTGATGCATGTTCTTCCGCAGACTTCCATATTAATAATACATGATATATTAATAAGTAAAAACTAGCTTTTGATTATCATTAGAGTATAAATTGTTCACAAATTCACAAAACTCAGATACGGTTTCCATAATTACTATAATATTCTTATAGCTAAGATTAATTCCAATATGTCGTTGACCTTAATTGTAATTGTAATGCAAACAAAAATACTTTCTAACAATAATAGAATAATTGGAACTTTTACAAACCGCTAATATGTGTTTTGTTAATTTCAAATATGTAAAATTGTTACGCAAAAGATTACAATTACACATTGCACCTATCCAATGTATCATCTCCTTAGTTTTCATGTGTGATTTGTTTATTTATTTAAAATTGTTGATAATGCCTAAAGTCAACAGTCTAATGAATAGTATATATCATACTATACTGAAAAGCGAAAAGATATCAATACAACTTACACAATTAATAATGATTAAATTATCTAATATTGAATATTGATAAACAATTGATAAAGATAAAACAGAAATAAATGGAAAAAAAAATGAGATAGCAAATATAATCAAGAATATTGAGATATATTTTACTGAATGTTGTTTAAATCGTCAAGAATCTAAAATGTATTTAATTGTCCTTTTGAATTTAAAATCTTGATGATTAATTGTATTAAGCCTTAATTCGTAGGATTGCCGAAGAGTATTTCCTGCAAACGGATGAAGAGAAAGCCAAGGATCTGCCGGTCGTGATGCCGATGTTCGACCGCGCGTCCTGCTCCATTCCGCGCTCGCAGATAGGTTTTATCGAATACATTATCAAGGACATGATGGAAGCGTGGGCTGGTAAGAACAAATTTAAAATAATTTATTCAATTTAGGCTCGAACGAGGCTCTTATGAACGTCAAAGCTACCAACGGATCGGAAAGCAACCCTGTCACAAAAAAGAACCGGCAAGAAACTCGATCGGGCTTATCTTTTTAACATATATATTTAAAACTAGCCTATGATCGTGACTTCCTCCGCGTGGAATAATTACTTTGGGCTAATCCTAACACGCAGCGGAAGTTCTCAATAAGAAAATACCGCTCCTGCCGGTCTTAGCGTATACTTCATGAAAATATCATGAGAAAACCTGAATCTGAAAAAAGTTCGTAGTATGACCGTATAAAAATAGAAATGGATAGAATTTCTTAGAGTTTAAAAGTCGCCAATGCATCGTGGGCTGCCATGGAGATTATGTCCATACCTTCTTACGAGAAAAGACCTATGGCCCTGCAGTGAGTTTCTTACAAGTAGAATGAAGATCAAACGTTATTAATACTTATTAGCGAACCCGGCGGACATTGTCCGGCCCTGATAATAAAAAACCTTGACAAGTTATATACCTAACCCTTCCTCATGAATCACTTTATCTAGGTACTGATGAAAACGGCATAAAAATCCGTTCAGCAGTTTTTGAATTTATTGCGAACAGACAGACAGACGTGACAGAGGACTTTATTTTATAATATGTAATCTTTAGAGGCATTTAAATAGTAAATTGAGGTATTGGTTACCGTGGTAACACAAAATCACATATAATGAAAAGTATCTCAGAACATTTATTATTAAAATTAAACTTTGTAATAGTATGACGTAATAAATGTGATGAAAACTTAGTCGATTTAACTTTTACATTGACAGCATTCATCGATATGCCGGAGCTGGTGAACCACGCGACCAACAACTACCAACGTTGGCGCGATCTCGAAGAGGCTAAAGTCACCACCATCGCCGACGTGAAGCGAGCTCAGCGACAGAACGCCATACAACCACCTCCCGCCAACACCAACACCAACACCACTTCACAACCCACCGCCGAGGAATAGACTTGCCGAGTATAACGCAAGTAACATTTCAATTGATATAAACTGAAGCAGGCTTCGAGTTTGAAACGTAACAAAAAATCAACATTACAAGAGCTAGTCTCTTGAATTACGGCACCGGTAGCCGCATCGTGTGAGGAGTAAAAAAGAAAGAGGCATAATGAATCCCAAAAAAGATTATTTATATTACATTTTGCAACAAACGTTGATCGATTTCAGTTGCTTTAGAATTTAGATCGTAATTTATTAACTATTGTTGAACAATATGTGTCGACTTATGTTTTCCTTCGATAATGCGACACAAGGCTATGTTCGATTATTGAAACCACTGTGAAACAATGATATTGTAACTAAAAAACCTGTAGATACGTTACCTAAATGATATTTTTACTAAACAAATAGCTTCACACATACGTAAAGCAATATTGTAACACCACACTGTCTTAAATAAAATGTGGAAGTAAGACGGCATATTCTCAATATCGGTGGTGAAAAAGAAATAGTTATATGTTGCTTAGATACGGGTGGATTGACGCGTCTATATCACGTTTGCTAGCTATGTAAGTTTTAACAAGGCGCTGTCGAAGCGCTTATGGTGTATCTACGGCTTTTTAGTTTAATATCATTGTTAAGAGACATGTAAATTGGTAGAACGGACATAATTAATATATAGACCAACTAGGTAAATGGAAACAAAAGACTCGGGACGACGTTCCACGTGAAGATACAAACAATTTTATAAAGTATCTGATTTAGTCGATTTCCCGATCGTAATGACAACAAGGAAAAGGCATAACGTAAACAAGTTTGAACCACCGAGATAATATTCTCACACAGTTACGTGGGTAAGTGTTTATGTTTTAGGTTTGAATGTTAACGTTACAAGTCTGAAACGGATCATTTGCGTCGGAAATGCCGACAGATGAGTCCGATAATACGCTTATTTTATACTTATTATATCAGTGTTAGTGTTGATATCAAAGAAATTATATTGATATCTACTTTTATAAGTAGTAGTATTTAGATAATCCAATGTATAACTTATATTACTAAATATATTAAACACTATACTTTTTTCATTGATATCTAATCGTATTATACGTATTGGCGTTATCCACTATAATATTATGATTATGTAATATTGTAATTGCCATGTACACGGGTAGATATGTCTTAGTTACGTTTATGTTTTACAATTGAATCCGTGATAAAAGTGCCATACTAACTGCTTGGCCAATGTCATTCTTACATTTAAAATGAAATTAAGGAACCACTTTCTCGCTGCACCCCATGACAGTTGTTTATTCAATTACCTTAATCAAATGTTATTCACGTTCCTTATGATTCTAAACGTTTTACACGTAACCTTTTCTAAGGGGTATATTTGTAGACGTTATAAGATTATTTCTCAACGTCTTATATTATTATACTATTTAAAGAAAATTGGTCCATACACACTTGAGCTTCGAAAGAAACCCTATTTTTATAATAAACTTTTTGTAGTGCACGCCAGATGTTAAAAGTCTGGACGTCATATCAGAATTCAAAATTTTTCGATATATTCATTTTACCGTCTATACTTCGTGACTAAACCATTTCATTTTCATTTCCACGGTATATTTATATGAATACTTATATTTATATTACAAACAATATATATGAATACATGTTAATCTTTTCAATGTTATCTGTTGCACTTGTCGTAACCAACCGTCAAATTTTAATATGGAAATAATTTTGGTTTTTTGTTTTCGGCAGGATTTTAGTCTGTCATGTAGTAGATTTTATATTTTATTCATAGTCTTGTATTATTTAACTCTATATTTTGTAAAATTGGCGGTGTTTTACGTATAGTTAGTTTATTGTGCATAAGTGAAGTGAATGGAAAATAATACCAAGGAGCATGAAATTCTGAGAGGCCACATAACTCCCTGGATAGTTCTAAAAAGGGAGCCACCATCTTGTTAAAATATTTAAATATTCAAACGACGCTTGTAATATTATTAACTACACGACAATGGCAGTAATAATCTTAAAGATTGGTTGCCAAAAATAAAGTAAAAAAACAATTTTGGTTTATATGCGAAAATTGAAATTGGATTTATCCATAAACCTTTTGAATCTGTGCATAAACTCAGATTGAAAAAAATGTCACATCTGGTTACGACATACAGTTTTAATAAACATATATATCACTTGAATGTTTCTTACTAAAATATTTGTATTCGAATAAATTTTAACATATTTGTAATAATGTTTATTGAATATATTCGTCTATATGACGCTGGTATTTAAGAATAATGTGTAATAAATGTTAAAATAAAATCATAAGATACGCTTTCTCGTGCTCAATGTCAAAACATAGCGGTCTAAATTTAAAACTTAATTATTACATCATATACCTTTTTAATTATAAAAATATTTGTAGTAATTATTGCAAATTCACTTATTGATTAGGTCGTGGTGTTCAATCTCATATATTATGTATTATATTTCAAATGAAATATATATCAAATTGTAATAGGTATTTGCGGCTACTAACATTTTAATGAACAAACTAGTTATTGAAATTTATTTTAATTGTAATAGTATAGCTCAATTTATTTAGTCTTCATTTAGCATTTATGAAACAATGTTGTTTTCTATAAATTCATGAATTCATTTTATGTTCTGGTAACATTTTGTATTTGAATTCTGGTGAATTTAATCTTCTATTCATTAATCCTTATCAGAGTTACATAACCCTTGTTCTTATTTATGTTAAATTAAAGCTAATTATTGAAAAATATAACTAATAAAATTACATACGGGGGCTGGTCCCCATATTTAAATATGAAAGTAGTTAAAAAAATTGTTGTGTGTTTTATAATGCGAAAACATGTGTGCGTTGTATTACTTGTGAAAGTATCAATAAATTTAATGTTACTTAATGTAAACAAAATAAACGTTTAAATACTTCTCATGGAGGTATCAATCAACATTAGTCTTTTGTTTTATTTTATTTAACCTTTATTCTGTGGATATTCAGTGTTGCTACACGTTATTTTGTCATCAGACAATATCCCATACAGTGAAGTTTTTATTTTCAGTTACTGGCAATTAATTGCCCTTATTTAAGATGATTACTGTGATTGAATTCGGGTGATTTCACTACTATACCAATTCGCAGTGTCCTTGTGAGAATGTATGTGGTCATTTTAATATACTTGCATTAAAAACCAAAGTTAATGAATTAGAACGTTAAAAAGATTATTAGGTGGTTTATATGATTTGAACGAATTTTTTTTAAGTCCTTGGCTTCTGTGGAAAAATCCACAACTCTGCCAGTGTCCTGTTCATTACGAACAACTTCAATGCTAAGTTCAACAACAAAACATTCAAAGTTAATTACCACCACCATTTATGTATAACATATAACAAAAGGACAATAAACCATCGGGATTAGTAAATTCCTAAACAACTAAGAAAATATATGCCTAATAAAAATAAATATAGATCTATATAGTGCAGGAAACTATAATACAATTACAACTTAATTTTAAACGTGTTAATATACTTGCACATAAGGGTAATAAAAGGAGTAAAGGAGAGAGAGAGGAGAAATTGCATATGGGTGGGACAGGATATCTCCTGGGGGAGTATGTCATAAATCGTCACGCGCCGAATTGGACAGTTAAAAAAATATTCATCCAAACCCCATTCACACAGCGAGTAATCCCGGATTCTAATTTTTTCAAGACGGACAGGCGTGCATGCATGGTTCAAACGAATACGACAGATGACCGATATCGTACTCTTGTTTATGTTCCGAAACAAGAAAAACTAGGGTATAGTAATTTGAATATTGCCATAAAATTTCGCCTTAACTTCGCCTTAAATGTTTGGGCGACTAACGCAAGGATGCACGGCACACCTCGGCTTGGGCTGTTGCCTGATTTGTGCAAAAATCGCAACCTATCTGAGCTAACCTAAGCTAAGCCGTCTAGATATACGTATATGAGTTATTGAAACATGCATGTGTACCAAGCATGCGTATCTCAACAACTCCTATATGTATTTTGTGTCAGAAAAAATCCTCTAAATTATATAGGATAGGATAGGATAGGGGAAAATAAAGCTAGAACTCTTTTTCGTTTATTTCTCTGAACAAGCACAGCGTGTAAGCGTGTACGTGTGTATATGTGATGTGTGTAATGTTGTAGCAGTGATACAAGGTTTTGTGTCACTGTATCGCGTGAGCAACGTACTCAAGGGCTCCACACCAAGGGAACGGACCTAGGCTTAAGCCACTACCGAGGGGGGCCTAATCTGGTGTGCGGGAGCGAAATTTACCCCCAGACCACGGCGGCGTGATCTGTGGTTACGCGGGCGTGAACACGCTCTGTTTGAAGATACAGGCTGGTACTGATCGTTCACGGACGTGATTGAATTAGAATTAATTTTGAAGTTAGTTTTTTACACGACAAGAAGACGAAGCTTCGTCATACATGAATAGGAGTGGCATAAAAAAATAATACATTTTTTTTTCTATTTTTGTATGTCTCCTCGGCTAGTTTTTTTGGCAAAGTAGTTCCTTATCTTATCAAAAAAAAAATGTACCGTACAATCAATGAAAAGTAAAAGTATTTTATTTTCTTCAACTAAATTATTTACTAATTATCATTGAAATTATTAAGTTTAAATGAGTCAGAGACGCGAAGAGAAATTTATACAGGCCGGCATGACAGCGGCGACCAGCGAGGGATGGCGTATTCCTCGGTAGTCGCCATTGTTTTTGAACTGTACTGTGCTCATCATCAGGCATAGTACAATCACTTTACTGTGCTAGAATAAAAAAAAAGATCTGGCATTTAAAAAAAAACTTATAAGGAACTAACAAATGGTTAATGAATAAAATCAAACGTCGAGCGTAAAATATTTTATTACAAACAATAATAATTAGAAAAAACATATTTTACAATAAAACTTACAATTCACACGTTGCAATATTATAAATGCAATCCATATATTATAACTTCAATGGATGTATCATTTAAATAAAGTCCATATAGAAAATATTTTTACAAAGAAAAAAGAAATTTTACAAAATTTTTCACGGACATCGATATTTTCTAAAATTAATTTATAACAAGAAATAATAGGTTTAAATTCGTTATTAAAACTCGGCACAAAACTTTTGGTAAAGTGAAATAAACTAACTTAATCTTGTCATAAATATATAAATCGTCTCCGATGGAATGAATTATTTATTATAAACTATTATTTAAAAGGGTAACATAACAAACAAAAATAAATATGAATATTGTCAATAACTTTAAGTGCTAATAATAATTAATATAATTCGTCCGTGTAACCCTATAACGCCTATATGAACGATTCTAAACCTGTGTATATCCCTCATTTATTGTAACACATAGATTATTACATTTAATATGTTTATATCCCAACCACCCACTTTTCTATTTAAACATAATTTTTCTCTATTTTCGACATATACTATATGTTACAAATTAGAAAAAAACGATATAAATACAGGGATTTATGAAAACACTTTGGACTGTTACATAGACTGCATAAGAAAATAAATTAGGAAACAATCTTACGTTTAACCCCTTGGCTGATTTTTTTAAGACCCAGATTTTAAAATGGCGTACCACGTTTTTATAAATATCTAGCCATTTTTTTTTTCAAATTATAATTTTACGTCATTATTCAAGTATTTCAACTTTTGTAATAAATACAGTATTTTTTGAAAACTTATGCCGCCAACAGTATGTTAACCAGTGCATCATAAAGTCTCCATTCGTTTGTATGAAGATTAAACCTTTTATGGCTTTGGACAGTGCAGGGGCTAAACTGTTATAATTTTTATATTAGGGATGTTTTGTTTCCTATCGTAATTACAAATACATGTATGGTGGTTAGTAATTAATTTCACATGATATTTATTCCTCCACCGATGTGTTTAATAACGTAGTTAATGCTTTACGTTTTTGTTTCACACATGAAAATGAGATCTTTCAAAATTTTAGAATAAAATCGATCTTTTATATACTAAAATAAAAAATAGCGAATTACATTATTTCAAGAAATATTAAGTTTGTTAAAAAAAAACATCATAAACTTAAATTTTATTTTTGATCAAGAATATTTAAGACAAAACGTCAATTACGATATGAAAACATATTTAGGAGTCAAGGGAATTCTTTTCAAAGAAATTACTTTTCTCTTTAAATTACTATCTACTATTATATCTACCATATCTATATAACACAAAGGAAAAGTAAACAGAAAATTTTGTCGGATTAAAAAGGACAAATTATCATTCAAAAACTAAAGATGATTTTTATTTTAATATAATAAATAAATATAAACATTAATTAGTCTATAGTATACATTTCGTTATACAATTCGAATAAAGGAATATCCAAAACATGCATCATGTAATTATCAATTCGAACAAAACATTCCATAAGGTTTTCATCCAATGATTCTCAAAGGTTTATTAAAAACCAATTTCTTCATAAATCGTAAAACCAAAATAAAGTCATATATTCTACGTAATAATCCCTGAACACAGCGAATAACCGATGACATTTTTTTAAATAACTATACATGTCTAAAGAAAAAAAAAGAAAAATACTCGATGTCGATATAGTTGCTCGATACACTAAAAGTATCGATAACATCCCTATACCAAAAAAAACATCCAACACTTAAATAAAACAAAATTAACTTTTAACAATAACGTTATATACAGTGTAAACTCTAGCGTTACTCGATTTAACGAAACTCCCTAAAATGTAGACTCGACTTCGATACACTCTATATGACTTCACATACACTCTAATAAATAACGACAACGATAAGTCATTAATTAATACTTTGTAGTTACGTACAATACTTTCAAAGTTGCCGAAATTAATAAAAACTGCAGATTTGTTTGTTTTATTGTTTAATTTAGCTCGACTATGATATCGTAGTTTGTACCGTTCCCGATTGATAAACCGAATTTAAATTAACGCGAGCACAGCCACGACTAAAAGCTAGTAAATAAAAATGTCGTCCTCAAGTGTTGCTATAGAGTTTACACTATATCATATTATAAAGTTAACCACAGGTGAATGTTGACATGTCACGTGGGGCAGGACAGTGGGGTGACACGTGGCGCGACTTGCGACGCGATATGTGATACAACGTGTGGCACGACGAGTGACACGACATGTAGCCCGACGTGAGCTCAACACGTGAAGCGCCGTGTTGCGCGACGAGTTACACGACAAGTGGGGTGACTTGTAGCGCAACAAATGTAAAGACAAATGGCGCGACGTGTTGGGCGACGTGTGGTACAACAAGTAGCACAGCGTATGGCGCGACAAGCGGAGCGACGTATGACGCAACATGTAAACCGTGTTGCGCTAGATGGCGAGCGGCTTGTCTTTGCACTGGTCGACTACGTAACTGGTGAATCGTTTCAGAAACTTGGGGTACTCGCGTTTGTATACGGCGCGGAGCACGCCGGCGGGCGCCCAGCCCCCCGGGTTCACTAAAATAATACACAACAATTAGTCCAGTACTGTTCTCTCCTCGGTTTCTGAACAGATTTTTTTAATTTTTTTTTTTTTGTTTAGATAATGGCGAGCCTTAGTATTTTCAATTTTTTAAAATGTAATTATGTAAATATAAGATAACATAACATGGCGGCGGATCAGACCCTACTGTTGGCGTGGCGACACGACGCGATGTATTTTGATGCTGGTAAACCTATTAGCGTGGCGACGGCGCGATGATGCCATGCGCAAGCGACTGTGCGCAATCTCTCTTGCCGTACTGGGCTCGCATACCTATAGTGTAATTTCAAAATTCGAGGTTCATTCGATTCGATCAATTTCGATGTTTCACATCTTCCAGGCGTCCCGTGAGGGCTCAATTTGTTTAGTTTCTATTAAAATGGCATATGTAGGTAGCCTCAAAAGGCGTAAATAAAAAGTATTCTCGCAATTAATAAGCTTACCTGTACTGCAATAGGCGATACTGGTAGTGATATTGTCCCGGGTGGGTTGCTCCCCGGCCGGATACGTGCTGCGGCACGCGAGGCACACCGTCACGAACAGACGGATGCACGCACCAGAATTCGGCTGGTAATATCATCAATATATATATTGTAACATCTTCAGCTTTTAAATTGTAACTTCGTCATTATTTACATCGTAGTAACTACATCATTATTCACACGGTAACATCATCATTATTCACATGGTAACATCATCATTATTTACATTGTAACTTCATAATTATCAATATTGTAACAGTAACTTCATAATTATCAATATTGTAACAGTTTTAAGTCATGTAATTATTTTAAATAGGTAGTGTATGTCGGCGCCTACCCACATTAATTGCGTTATCCGATTGCCATGTCAGCATCTACAACTACCCGCACTAGTTGCGTCACCCGGTCACGCCTCTTTCCCTACTACTCGCCTTCATTATAAAAAGTGCGGAGCGACCGGCGTTATGTTGGTCTCGGCTCTGGCGACACGCGGTACATACGTACGTTGCAAGTCGTTTAACCTAGACTCTGAATAATTAATTTGTGCAAACGAATTAGTTATTTTATATTGAGATATCACGATATTATTATAATGAGGTGATAGTCTGGATGAATAATAATTAATTATAATTTTATGGGTTAATTATTTCGATATTATTATAGTTGATGGATCAGCGCGTTAAATATTTATGTGGGTTATGTTTTATAAAAATATGGAAAAGATTAAACCAGATCGAGTTTCTTGCCGGTTGTTCTCGATGACTGGGTAGGTTCCGAACCGGTGGTAGCATTGAGTTTTATAAATTGATTAAAGGGTATTTGATTTAATTATGACAATATTATTATAGTGGGTAGTTCAGTTAATTATGACGATAATATTATAGTGGGTGGTTCAGTGAGGACATTATTTATTTTTCCGCCGGCCTACGCCGACATCAGAAGTGGGATAGAGCTTTGCCTATATTACTTTTGTTATTATATAATTCCACTTTTGATCGCTGACATCAGAAGTGGGATAAAACGTGTTTCCATATTACTAATCCACTTCTGAACATCGACGTCAGAAGTGGGATAGAGCTTTGCCCATATTAGTTTTGTTTTTATATAAATCCACTTCTGATCGCCGACATGTACATGTAAATGTACAACCATGAAGTAGGAATTTGCGGAATGAAGGTTGTGTTTATGATAGTTGGTCAACAGTTGCTCACAGTTACAACGATTTTTGACATAAGTAATAAATAAAAGAGGGCAGAAAATAAAAGAGGGCAGAAAGAAGGTGCGGACCAAAAAACTGTACAGGAAAAAATCAGTGATATAAATAAGGTTACCGGAAAGTCCGGGCTGACGGTGGAATGGTTGGTGACCGCATAGGTGTTGTTGGCGGAGGCGCGCACGTGCGACCAGAACAACGCATCCCGCTGCGACGCCGGCCAGATTCGCTTGAACGTTTGGTGGAACACCACCGTGTCCGACGACACCTCCTCCACTATCGTCATCGTCTCCAGAGTACCTTAAATAAAAGACCGATCATAAATAATTGAGATTATTCATTGGATTCTAAAACTTTATAAGCGCCAAAAGCGCGCGTTCTACTGAACCGTAACTTAGAAAACCTTTTTTTCGAACTGACTACGCTATTGACTTAGCAAGGGCTTAACAACTTCACCGGACTACCGATAGATAGAAAACCAATGCAAACAAACTACGCCCGTTGGCATGTTTACGGCCTGAGTAAAATGTATGCAGTTGTAAACGCGTGTTATGAAAACACGCGTTAAGCACAACATGACAAACTGATAGTTTGAATTTTTGGCGGGATCTTGGAACGTCATGTAGTGGTCTTCATATCTTATCCATAATCTTGTGTTATTTTGCTCTACATTGTGTAATGTTTTTGTAGTGCTTTACGTAATATAGTTCGGTGATTACGCACAAGTGAAGTGGATCGGAAATAATAGCACGGAGCATGGATTCTGACTTGCCACAAAAATTCCAGTTCTAACAAGACGGCAAGAAACTTGTAATATCATTATGTACTCGACAATATCAGTAATAATCTAAAGATTGGTTGTCAAAAAAAACTGATAGTCCCATATTTGGCCCATATTTCAGACTCCATAGAACCATTACCAATTTTTAGGTAATAAGTATTAAGTCGACAAAGTCTCAATGCATATTTTACCGATTTGTTGGACTGTAAATTTAAGCGCCATGTCAAACGAGTTTTGGAGTCAAAAGATTATTACAGAGTTGATGAATATGTGAAGGAAGGTAACTTCTGGAATTAATTTCTCTCTGTACGTCCACAAAAAATGATTGTGACGTGTAACCTATACTAAATATTATATACATACCTATATATTTAAAGGTAAACCAGCTCGAATTTCTTGCCGGTGGTTCTCGATGACTGGGTTGTTTTTCGAACCAGGGGTCTAATTCTTGAAACTGATTTCAATTTGGTTTTGTAAGTCGAACTTGATGTTGATCCGAACTCGATCTAAAAGGGTACTCTTGAACTAAATCGAATCGAAGATCGAGAACGAGTTACGATCGAATCATAGCGGTGTCGTTAAGTGTATCCGGTCATAGTATACACACAATAAGTCACAGTAAAGTGTTGTTTAAGCTTGATTCATAGTTTCTGTAGTGTGATCTACCATTATAGCGCTAGAATAATGATTTATATAAGATAAAATATTATAGAAATATGTCGCATCTATTAAAAAAATCCTTAAATAATTGATTTTAATATTGAGGACATGTTTTTTAGTCTGCCACAGAATAAAGTCAGCTGTTATCTGTGCTTCGGACTGTCAGAATAAAAATCAAAACATTGGAATGTTTTTCAGAATTATTATGGGATGTGTTTATTATATGACTATCGATTTATATGACATATATGTAAAGAAATCATTTAAAATATGGGAAAGAGAATATTTATGAAGTGCGTGTGTTAATATAAAACCTCATCTTTTGCGAACATACATTTAGAGATACCTATAAACATACTGTATTCTTAATTAGATATAATTTTCCACCCCTTTTTAAAGTTAAATAGTGTAATAAGTATTAACTTTTCACTCGTGACCGATATCGTACTAAAAATTATAGTAACCGTGATAAGTATTTTCTTAGAGTAAGAATATCATACACAACAAATTATTGAATGTGATGAGTATTGCACTAATATAGTATGGAAAGAGACACTTAAAACCCAAACAATAACTAAATCCTTTTACGATTATAGACTTTAACATCATATAGGGTTTATGAACTATAAATAATGGATATTAATGTGTGCCAATACATTTTACTATTTAGACATGTAAATATAACTTTGCCAGACAGTTGGTGTCTTAACATTTAAAATATCATAATGATATACCAATCACAACCAATTTTATAATAAAAACTTTAGCGATCATAGTATATTTCATGTTAGTGTAGCTTCTTACTTGATTACGAATATTATACAGTATAGAGATATTGTAGATGATATCTGGAAATAGTTTATTATTAATCTCATGGCGGCTTATATACACTTACACACATTCATATACTGTCCCATTGAGTACTTCATAGTTTACCATATAGATGGTGTTAGCTACTCACTTCCGGTACCGCTCGTCATTCAAGACTCGAGATACTAGCGCTACATATTAGAGATACGCATTGATACTAGCGCCAAGCGCCAACATTTAAGAGAGACACATTAACACTAACGCCATTTTATTAAAGATACATAAATGAGAATTCTTATAATTATATAGATTTCAATGAGTCATTTCAATAGGAATTGATATTGTTCATTTATTACTTGCACAACATTAGTTGATAATAATAGTAATTGCTTTGACTTCAATAGTTTGACCTATAAAGGGCTAGATGTCTCTACTCTATACACATACCACATATTTCAGATACATAAATAACAATGATATAACAAAGATTTTATATAGAATTGATGTACGTAAATAATATTAATTTGTTCATTAATTATTATCTTTGTGTTACTTAAAACATATAGCAGAATTATAAGAAAATGGTAATTGATTTGAGTTATATAGTTCGTCTTGTAAATTATATAGTTCAGCCTATAAAAGGCAAGATGTCAGTGTTATCTACGCATTCTTTTGTAAAAAGTACTGTAAGCCGTAACTCTGGGCAAATAAAGAGTGGAAGTAATAACTTAGTATTTATTGGCATCCTGACTGCATGGACTATGTCGTATACAACCTGATAACAGTGGACTGTTCTATACATCTTGTTAGAACAATAAATGAGTTTTTAATTCACATGTAATTACATTTACAAAAAATGTCAATGAAAACGGGATTCTTTCACAATTCTTTATTAACAACAAGAGTTTCTAACACAACTCATCAAACTGTATCACAATTCAATAAAAACAGCACATATTTACTATTCACTTATATTACTGGACACTGTGATGATATAAATAACCTTCAGGGATTTTACTTGTACGACAGTATCTCATAGAACAGTTTGCTTATAATCCTTGACAAGATTTTATCATTTTTAAGAGATCCAACTCATGTATTTACTATAACAGTATTTTTTATTCATCTTAGGATTTTACTGCAATCACCTAAAAAAAACAATGTATATCATTATTTACCTGTATTATGTTAGAATTTTTCAATAATCTTGAATTAACTATAGTATACTTTTCTACTTATCAATTGCATCTTATAATCCTTTATAGAATTCCTTGTTAATTATGAAATACCCCGGGTGACATATATCTAATTTATACTAGAAAACTATTCATGTTACAAATAAGAAAAATATTTTTTATAGCATGAATTTAAATTTGGTGTATATTATGTTTATATAATGGTACACATACAGATACTAATATCTGTGACTAATCACATGAAGACGAAACTAAACTTGCTAATCAAACAAATGAGAACTCACAACAACTCAACTAAAGAGTAAAGCTTAGTAACATGAGATTTATATAAAAGCTTAGTTAATTATCTTCATTACTTAATCTATACCCATATAACCTATATTATTTTTATGTATAAATTTTGATTCATGAGATGAAGGTTACTTTATAAATATTTTATGGTTAGTTCACTTTCTTAACATCCTTTTGAGTTATAAAATTTTCATGATGTTGTCATTCTATATCTTAGTAAAATAAAATAACGATGCACCCAAAATCATTAAATTACAATCCTATTCCTCATATACTTTTTATCTAGTTACTTATATACATATATTCACATTTGTGGCGGACCTTGTATGCCTTTGTAGTGGTCACTGAGAATTTTAGATACAACTTATAGGCTTAAAATGCATGAATATAGCAAACAAATATACCAACATGGAAACGTAAATGTTAAAACTTACTTTGTTATTAATAGAAATATCATAATGTTGTAGATTTATCCATGTAGGGTATAATACATTTATCAACACTTAGAATTCCTTCAACATTCGAAAATTTCTTCAATATTCCATAATTTCTTCAACTCCTTGAGAATATCAATTTGACTAATATAGTTGTTATATTGACTAATATTTATCAAATATCTTCACGCATGTGTGTTTGGTACTCCACAGAGAACGATAATAACGTAGATTTTTAAATAAAACACTAAAATAACCTCACTCGATCCTTACAAAGTACCATTTTGGCAATCGCGTATTTTGACACTTGTTTTCGATTTAACAATTCGATTCACAGCTGTCAAACAGATTGAAGAGTACCGATTTTACGATCCGAACGAAGTTATTTTGGATTTGAACCACAGCACGATCAAGCGCTAGTGTTGATTTCAAGAGTACGAATTAGCTCGAGTTCGAATAGAATTCGATTTGATTTAGAACTCGAAAACGTCAAGAGTAAGCCACCAGTAGTAACTCTGACGTTTATAAATGCTTTCTTATGGCCTATATATAAGTATATTTAATTTGATTTATCAAATGAAACTTCTTATGACCCGAATTTTTTTTACTCGTTAAACGTACGGTAGATATGTATATGTCTGTATATGTATATAAGAGTCTGTCCGAGTCTAACAATATACTCAAATGCGTAATTCTCTTTTTCTTTTCAATATAATTTCAAATCACAACGGCGTTCGGGTTAAAGATATTTTCACTTCAAAAACGATATTTTTCGTAGGCACTCATTGTCGATTAATTACAAACAGTTTTTTCATTAATGTCTATTCGCAACTGTGTAAAGACAATTTATTTTAAAATAAACTCAATTATAAAATCAACAGAATATAATCAGCGAAAAAATTAATAAAACTTTATTGAGTACAAAATGGATCATTAAGATGAGAATACACATTTTGTTCAGCATACATTTCATCTGTGAAACCATATTTTGTCCGATTTATATCATATAAGCAATTTATGTAGATGTAACAATTAATAGAAAAATAATACTTACTTTCCCACTCGTATCTATATCTCGGGTTGAAGAAATAGTGACACATCTCTCTGGCGGAGACGCCGCGAACTTTGTGCATCGCTTTCAATGGATCCATCACCATACCGTCCACTTCCATTTCTCTGTAAAGTTTATTTATCTACTTTATCTACTCGTTTATCCACTTAATAACAATGCTGAAACCCCAGGGTTTCCCCAAGTCCAGACTGTCCAATTACGGTATGATTACAAAAATAAATGAAAGTAAATATAAACCTTATGAGCCATCTTACCAATACCAAATTGCTCAATTGTATCGCCATAAAATATATAACGAAAGTAGCCTCTGCTCGCGACTTCGTCCGCGTGGAATAGTTACTTTGGGCTAACGCTAACAAGCAGCGGATGCTCTCAAGAGGGAAAAAGACCCCGATTTTGGAACATTCTTCATTGGTGCTTCGCTCCTATTGGTTTTAGCGTGATGATATATGGCCTATACCTTCCTCGACACATGAGCTATATAACACTGAAAGAATTTTTCAAAACGGACCACTAGTTCCTGAGATTACCATCTACAACGTCACAAACTTTATTTACCTTTTTATAATATTTGTATATATAAGTTTTAAACAAAGTCGAGGATAAAGTTATTAATACAGGATTTAGTTTACCTCCTGTACATCCTCATGTCTCCTTCTTCAGCGAACAGTTGCCATCCTATTTGACCGCCGACGCCTTCGAATGCAGCTTGCATTTGTTCTGTTGATATCCTGTCGATCTGTTACATCATATTTGTTTGTTAATTTAATTTTTTGGCAACAGCTCAATGTATCAGGAAAAAGCCCAAGCCGAGGTGTGTCATGCACCCTTGAGCTAGTTGCCCAAATAAAACCGGCTGAGTGCCTTAAGCGCTCGCCTTAGTAGTCCGGTGAAGCTGTTAAGACCATGCTAGGTCAATAGCGAATTCAGTTCGAAAAAAAAAGGATTTTTTATTATCATTGTAATTTGGATGCAATTGACGTAAAGGCTCGTTACACTAGAATGTAAACCATTAAATGTAGAAGGGACTTACTCGTATGTGCAACTATTGGAACAAACCGATAAATATCGTAGATAAAACATGCTTGTTTGTAGTGTATTTAATATGTTACACGTGAAAGGAAAGAACATGCGAACCACATTTTTAAGGCCACTTTTTATTGGATTATTATCCAAGATCTAAAGTTAGGCATGTTTAAATTCGTCTCCTTATACGATATATAAAAAGCAAGAAACGGCATGAGTTATATACTGAAGTAAAGTTTTTTTTTTTTTTTATATCAATGGAGGCAAACGAACATATGGGTCACCTGATGTTAGATGATCACCACCGTCTATAGACACTTGCAACAACTAGGGGAGTCACAAGTGCGTTGCCAGCCTGTGTTTGGGAGGAGGGCGGGTAGGACAGGAAGGGAAGGACGAAGGGGAAAAAGGGAGGGTACGTGGGTCTCCGGCTCTCTCACTGACCGAACGAAACGCAACAATGCAAGCACTGTTACTTCACGTCGGTTTTCTGTGAGAGGGTGGTGCTTCCCCGGACGAGCCGACCCATTCGTGCTGAAAACAATAATAGCTTCAGCTTGGCTCTACCACTACTAATGTAATGTAAACAAAATAATCTATACTCGTGTAGCAAGGGTTTTGTAGTCACATGACAAATTATTCTTCATATTAATGTTCTAGAAGTCGCGGTGGCCTAGTGGGTTGACCGGTGGAATATTATTTTGATGTCCGCAGGTTCAAACCCCGGCATGTATCAACGAATTTTTCGGAATTCGCGTACATTTACTAATTTAAATTGGTAACACTATCGACTGACGGTGAAGTAAAACATAGTGAGGAAACCTGAACCTGAGAGATGTTCTTGTAGTACTACTGTATGTGGAAAAAATATAGAGCTGTGGATTTCTCAGAGTTTGAAATAGCCAATACGTCGTGGCCTGGCGTGGTGATTACGCCCATACCTTCCTTCGGGAAGAGGCCTATGGCCTTGCAGTGGGTCTCTTATAGGCTGATAATGATGATGACGATATTAATGTTCTATGTCTATTGTTTTTCTTGGATTAATGTTTTTTAAACATTCGTACATCACGTATCGCTAGGACCTCTCACTGAAAATCAGCGACGCAATATAGTATAATTTAATGAGAGTTACCTTTGTTGCATATGACTTAACAGAAGATGTATTCATTATTCTTTTTTACAGTGATGATATTGTGATGAAACATCTGTACTAGTACTTTCTATACATTTAGTAACGGATATTCAATTTAATGATTATGCTAAAAATATGATTTATCTGACGCGAGATTTATCATTATTTCTATAGTTTACGCGGTGACTAAAGATATAAAATATATGTAACTTGTTTGTGCATCCTTTTATGTGTTCTAACCACACAAAGACCGCATCCGATAGCTAGATAACAGGGCTAAAAATATCTTTTATGCTCATGTATATTATTAACGTGATTATGAAACAGAATAATATCTACAGTTAAAGTTCTTTGCAACGTATATTTTTCTCCGCAATAGAATAAGTTGTTATTTAATTAATTTATTCCATTTAAATACACATATATATCAGAACGTGTACAAATAAATTTTAATGTTATTGAAATAGACGATCTTATTTTAATGTATGAAATATTTACAGTATTAACAATATCAACCAACAATTAATGACGATATATAATTTAGATCAGCTATATTAAAAAAACTATAAGCACGAAGAGTAAATTAAATAGATTCCAAATAACCCGACCGCAATGCGTTCGTTACGACATAAGGGTTATACCAAGCTTGTTTTATTGGCTAACCATTTTTCACTACAGTAATACATGGTTAATTTCAAATTGCTTTTTTTTATTTAAAAAAAAACTAAATATTTGTAGTTTGCAGCCCACAACATCGCGAGTTAAACGTGTTTGTGGCCCCTTAAAGAAAGATTTATATAATATAATTATAGGAATTTCCACATTCCACAAAAGTACAGGCATCACTCTTCCTACAACATTGTTATCTGTTATCTCTGATATATTAGTGACTCAACAAATTTATTTTTCGTTAGTTTCGTTCACCAAATGTTCAAAATTTAATTTTGTTAATTGTGAGAATTATTATCTTTAATTATATATCTTCTGGTCATAAAATCAATTATGATAATCACTATGTATTTAACTATAATATTTCTTTAAAATGTATTTAAATGATATCATATTATTGATCCAAGTGTCTTTTGGTAGCAATCATTTCAACCTTTCAGATCCACCGGAATTTACAAAACTTTTTTTTAATATTAATATTACGTAACACTTGTACTGCATAATATTTATCCTTAGTAACTTAATCATCTTTTATAAAATACTGAAAACTTGAAAAGAACATAACAAACAAGCAGTTTTCAGGCCCCTAACTTTTGCATTACGTTTGATGTCTGTGAAGCGAAAATGTTGTACCCCTTTTTAAGCAAATTGCCTGAACGGATGAACATGACATTTCGTATAGTTAAAGTTTATATGGAGAATGCATACAACGATTTATTTATATAAAAGTTTAGATATCCGTCATTATCGCTTTCGCATCATCATTCAACCCTCATTCCTATCATCATTATTCTAAACAACTGACCTCAGTCCAAAGAGGATGCACAGTGACCCGGTTGTCGATTGCTGGCGGCGGCAGTTCGACCTCATCTCGCGTGTGCACTGTCGGTGGGACGCGGGCACATCGCTCCTCTTCCATCTTATCGAAACCTGTCTCGATGGCATCATGGAACTCGTCGTCTGGGAGGGTAGAGTGCGGGCCCTCCTGAAAACAATTCAACTAATGTTATCCGTGATAATACTTCCTTCATTCGCATAAAAGCAGTTTAGTTATTTAGATTAATTGTAGGCTGACTTTTATGATTTTTAATTGAAATTTTGTCATTTCCACTTGACCCTTATATCCATACTGTATTAATTATCATATATAGAAAAGTGTACTGATATAAAGCCTCCATAATATTCTAAAAATTTTCTGTCAGTAAAAGCCTCATCGAAACTGGATCATTCGTTTCAGACAAGAATTACCTTTACCATTTACCATTTTATAAATATTTACAGATTTCTGTGGTCACTAATCATAATACTTTTTTTTTATATCAAAGGAGGCAAACGAACTGGTGGGTCACGTGATGTTAAGTGATCACCACCGTCCATAGACACTAGCGACATCAGGGACTTCGCAAGTGCGTTGCCAGCCAGTATATGGGAGAAGGGGGAGGGGAAGGAAAGGGAAAGAAGGAAAGAGGAAGGGACGTGGGCTTCCGGCTCTCTCACTGACCGAACGAAACACAACAATGCAAGCAATGTTATTTCACGTCGGTTATCTATGAGAGGGGTGGTACTACCCCGGAGGAGCCGACCCATTCACGCTGGAACCAAAAATAGCTTCAGCGGGGCTCTACCACCTACAAAATCTTTAAGTTTTTTTAGTTTAGTAATAAGTATTTAATTATTTATAGTCAAATTCGATCCACCTGTAGGAACTCTATTTGCATGTTTACGTGCTAGTAACCTTTTTACTGTGACTCTCTCACTTCGTATTATAAAATTTATATTACGAAATGTCAAATGGACGGGCTTCTGTTTTTGCATTGTCTTGAGCTAGGAATCTGTCACTGCTAATATATTATTGTAAGTGTATAATTATTAAATGTTTTCCTAAACTGGTGACCCCGAACTGGGACACGAAAAGATGTCGACCAACGAAAAAAATGATTTATTAAAATACACTTCGCAAAACTCGGAAGAAACTGCACCTGAATTATTCAAAGTAGGTATAAAACTTCCTCCGTTTTGGCCAGAAGAACCCGAAATATGGTTCGCTCAAGTCGAAGCACAGTTCTCCGTTTCTGGCATATCTAGCGATACTACTAAATTTAACTACGTGATTGGTCAATTGGATCATCTGTACGCTCGAGAAATTAAAGACGTAATTACAAACCCACCCAAGTCCAATCAGTACGAAAAATTGAAAACGGAACTAATCCGTAGAGTAAGTGATTCTCAGGAAAGGAAAACTAGGCAATTGCTTGTTCACGAAGAAGTTGGAAACCGTAAGCCATCTCAATTTCTGAGACATTTACAAGGTCTAGCAGGGCCTGGAATACCACATAATTTTTTGAGAACTATCTGGATTGATAGACTTCCTCACAATGTACAGGTAGTACTCGCAGCTCAACCCACTGCTTCGTTAGAAACTTTAGCAGACCTTGCAGATCGTATCCTAGATATTACTTCAGCGGAGCACCATGTAGCCTCAACTGGTCAAGAAAACAGATTGGATGATATTTTAAAAGAAGTAGCTGCATTGCGTGACCAAGTACAACAACTAACATTGCAACAGTCCCGAAGTGCGCGTTCTCGTACAAGAAATGTATCTCGATCCCGGTCTCCACCAACTCGACTGAACTCTAGTTACCGAAGATATCCAGTTTGCTGGTACCATATGAAATTTGGTAAAAAAGCCACACGTTGTTCAAAGCCTTGTGATTATCAGATGGAAAACTACAAGGGCAATCAATAATGGCGGCCAATGATTGCCCAAGTACTACAGGTCGCCTATTCATCACCGATCGCACATCAAAAATTCATTTTTTAGTGGACACTGGTAGCGATCTTTGTGTTTATCCTCGGTTTTTAGTAAAAGAGAAACTTAACAAAACAGACTACCAACTTCGAGCAGCTAACGGTTCTATAATCAACACTTACGGTCACATTAATCTTAAATTAGACTTTGGACTTCGTAGAAGTTTTACCTGGCGTTTTATTGTGGCAGACGTTACCAAAGCTATTATTGGTGTTGATTTTTTAGCATACTATCAACTAGTAGTAGATTGTCGTAATAAGAGATTGTTAGATAGCATTACAAGATTATCATCTGTTGCTTCATTAGTTTATGACTCTGCAAACATACATTCTATTAAAATACCTTTAGACAATACGATTTATCACAAAATTTTATTAGAGTTTCCTGAAATCACTCGACCACCCGGTGTAAATCGTACGACCACACACTCTACAGTACATCACATACGTACAACACCTGGCCCTCCAATATGTAGTTCACCACGTCGTCTTGCTCCAGATAAGTTAAAAATAGCTAAACAAGAGTTTGAAGAGATGTTAACAAGTGGAACAGCGCGACCATCCGAAAGTGCGTGGTCATCACCACTGCACCTAGCCCCTAAAAAAGATAATGGGTGGCGCCCATGCGGTGACTATCGGATGCTTAACGCTAGAACCATCCCAGACAGGTATCCTATTAAACACATTCATGATTGCACACATAACATAAAGGGCTGTAAGATATTCAGCACTATAGATTTAGTTAAGGCTTACAACCAAATACCTGTTTGTGAAACAGATATTCCAAAAACGGCAATTACAACTCCTTTTGGGCTATTTGAATTTCCATATATGACCTTCGGTCTTCGGAATGCTGGGCAAACTTTTCAAAGATTTGTTGATGAAATTACTAGGGGTTTAGATTTCTGTTATACATATCTCGACGATTTTTTGATTTTTTCAAAAAATGAAGCCTTACATAAAAAGCATCTACGAGAAGTTTTTTCCAGGTTGCAACGTTATGGATTAGTGATCAATGTCTCAAAGTGTGTATTCGGAGCCAACGAGGTAACATTCTTAGGTTACCAGATATCAGCAAGTGGTACGAAACCTCTTGATGCTAAAGTTAAAGCTATAAAAGATTTTCCTCTTCCTACCAATATTAAACAGTTGCGTAGATTTATGGGAATGTTAAACTTTTATCGACGTTTTATACCACACGCCGCACGAATACAAGCACCACTAAATGCCTTATTAGCGGGTAATGTCAAAAATTCACAATCAATCACTCTGAATGGAGACACACTTGAAGCGTTCAATGAAAGTAAAGAGAGCTTATGCAATGCAACGTTACTAGCTCACCCAGATTGTGAAGCTAACCTTGCATTAGTAACCGATGCCTCGGATTCAGCAATTGGTGCCGTTTTACAGCAATTTAAAAATAACAAGTGGCAACCTTTAGCCTTCTTTTCGCATAGATTAACTCCAGCACAACAGAAATATTCGCCATATGATCGCGAACTTCTTGCAATTTATGAAGCCATTAAATACTTTCGACACATGCTTGAGGCCAGACACTTTGTAATATACACAGATCATAAACCAATTAGCTTCGCTTTTCATGAAAAAAAGCGGAATTGTTCACCCAGGCAATACAGACATCTGGATTTTATTTCCCAATTCACGACCGATATCAGGCATATATCTGGAAAAAATAACATAGTTGCTGACACCTTATCACGAATAGATGAACTTGAAGTACCAATTAAAATGGAAGATTTAGCTGAATCTCAGTATTCCGACCAAGAATTACAAAATATACTTAAAGAAGGTTCGTCACTTCGTTTACATAAATTCAAGCTACCAGGATGTCATAGATTTTTGTACTGCGATATCAGTACACCTACATCCAGACCCTTTATAACAAAGGAATGGCGAAAAAAAGTATTTAATGTTTTACATTCACTTAGTCACCCAGGTGCCAACGCAACAGTGAAATTAATTTCACAACGGTTCGTTTGGCCAGGTATACGAAGAGATTGTAGGGAATGGGCCAGGACATGTCTTCAATGTCAACGCACTAAAGTAAGTCGACACGTATCGGCACCATTGGACACATTTGATTTGCCTCGTGCTAGATTTCAACAAATTCATATTGATATGATCGGACCTCTACCAGTATCGCAAGGTTATCGATACTGTTTAACAGCCATCGATCGCTTTTCTCGATGGCCAGAAGTCATACCCATTATGGATGTTACAGCCGAGACAGTGGCAAAAGCGCTTTTTTCAGGTTGGATTGCCAGATTTGGTAGTCCAGTTGATATAATCACGGACAGAGGCCGACAATTTGAATCTGCCTTGTTTCAGCAATTATCAAAAATATGCGCATTTAATCACAAACGAACAACTGCATATCACCCAAAGTGCAATGGTATGGTGGAAAGATTTCATCGTCAATTAAAAGCTTCAATTATGTGCCACGCATCCAATCACTGGACAGAATGCTTACCTTTCGTACTGCTAGGCATAAGAAGCGCCTATAAAGTTGACCTACAAACATCACCCGCCGAAATTGTATATGGCGAACCTCTAAGACTACCTGGAGAATTTTTTGAACGTTCGTCAAGCGGAACTACTGATATGGCTGACTTTTCCGCCCGTATGCGTCATTTTGCAAAAAATTTAAGACCCATTCCTGCGTCACGTCATAGTAAAGAAAAAGTATTTATATTCAAAGATTTAAAAACATGCGACCACGTTTTTATCCGGGATGATACAGTACGTGGCTCCCTTCAGCCAGCTTACACAGGCCCTTACAGGGTGCTAGAGAGAGGACCGAAGGTATACAAAATTAATATCAAAAATAAAATGGTATCAGTATCTATTGACAGGTTAAAGCCGGCTTACATACTGACACAAGAAACAGAGTTAGATAACTATACACCATCATTAACTAAAACATCATCAGTGCAGGGTGACAAAAATCAAACTCAAAATCGGACACGGTGTAATAAACGTGTTCGATTCGCAGATTCACACCATCTTTGTCCTGCACTTGGGGGGGAGTGATGTAGGAACTCTATTTGCATGTTTACGTGCTAGTAACCTTTTTACTGTGACTCTCTCACTTCGTATTATAAAATTTATATTACGAAATGTCAAATGGACGGGCTTCTGTTTTTGCATTGTCTTGAGCTAGGAATCTGTCATTGCTAATATATTATTGTAAGTGTATAATTATTAAATGTTTTCCTAAACACCTATTACTAATCGGTTACTGCAACTTACACCTAATCATAATCAACCGCCACAGAACCAAAGTCCGGTTAGAAATTAAAATAGGTTATTACTTGTGGCGATTGAACTGAAGTACCTTATATCATTGTATACCAACGTGTGTTTAGTTACAACCTTTTTATCAGTTATTAGTATAGAATAAATACAACATAATGGTTGCTATACATAACCGTAACGTATTGAAGAGAATCATTGTAGCAAAAAGGAATTAGTCTTTGAATTAAACTAATAAATATTCAACGCAGTATATACGATAACAAAACGAAACAATTGACGAAATTTATTACTTCACTATGGCCTTACACCTAAGCATTTAGGTCAGACTTAACAGGAATAATAAATATATAGAAACTTTATTCATTTGATAAACTTGGTCATTGTGATTAAATTTCCCAGTTAATAAGGCGAAACTACGGAAATCCCATTATTACTGAACTGTAGAATAATTATGTACTATTTATTGAATACACATTGTATTTTACTGAAAAACAAACCAGATTGAATAATCGTATAATATTCTTCAACTCAACATTCTGTTTCACTGAAAATCAAGCCCGAATGGATGACAGATTTTTAATTTTTTGAATAAACATACCATTCCAGCGCGAATAAGTTATTTCCAAATCATTAACTAAACGTAGTGTTTTATTGAAAACCATGCTATGTATGATAACTGTTTATTAATTATTATCCACTGTTAGTCAACGTGTTTTACTGAGAACCATGTCAAATTGTTATATCCCTAAAAATTATCACTGAAATGTACTCAGGCCAAAGAGAGTCCCATTTATCCCTCTCAAAGATTAATCTGGACATTCAAACCGGCCAAGAAAGACGTGTTATTTCTTTATTGCACGATAAAGTAACCGTCGATATTTCTACAATCCACCGGCAGTCGTCACTGTCATAGAAACCTGCAAATTTATATAGTAACTAACCCCAAACTGTGATATATTTGTTTCCCTGTGTGTAATGGTAGCAACCCAGTCGATTACAAACATACCAATGCGCTTGGTAAGTGGATATACTGCGACTGAAAGCGACATGTCTATAATGTCAACCGACATGGCGGCCCGGAAATCTATTTTGTGTTTTGTGTGTGTTCATTTGAGAAATCTGGTGCTCTTACCATCGGCAACGACGGCGGAGAAGACATATTATATCAGGTGAGTGAGCTTTTATCCCAATTATAAAGAAATACTTTTGGCATACATTTTTCAAGGGGTATCTACCTCCAGCACATTTATATACAATCCACTGCCCAGGCTAGGTACCCCGATCAGTGTGGGTGTGGTGGTTGCTAACACACACACATACACACTTCAATATATCCCTATATATGTAGATTGTTAATTAAGTTTTGTTAAAGTCTTTCGGTAAGTCCTTTATATCGTATGTAGGTTAATGTTAGCTTGCGCCGGAGTGACCTATATATCCCCGGGACAGTGGATTCTATCGTTTACCTTTTGCGACCTCGATTCGTTTTAAGTCTTTGTTTCGAAATGAATATGAAGCAAACGTGTTTGATACTCATAAAAATAGAGCACAACCACGTTTATAAACTGCGTTTCAGCGTACGTTTTGTTGTTTAAATAATCTATTCGTTTTAGTCATCGGCTTTATAGTTCGTAACAGAACAGAACACAACTTTGGTAAATCGATAACTTGTAAAACTCGAACGAGACAATTAAGATCTCCATTACTCGAAATCTGATTAATCGATAAGTTGAAATAACTTGAACCTTAGTAGGCAGTATAGAAGTAAGATTAAAGTTTGCTCGGGTATCAGAGAAACACAGATATACTCCAGGTTTAACGAATTATGGTTTTGGGTCATATCATCATTTAATATTAGTTGAGATTGTGTTGCAACGTTAAAACCTATTAATACTTCACAATACTTCTACAATGGTTATAAGCATTACACCGGTCAACTAATTCTGATGAATTGATGAAAATACATTGGACCTAGGAGAACATTGGCTATTTATACCAAGAAAATAAAACTAGTTGGGGGAGAGATATGGAATGATGCCTATGTATCGAATATATCAATGTGTAATTTTATTACCTCTACAACTGAAATATTTTAATAGAGATTATCCTCTATGGCTCATAGAAAACAAGATCTCGATATTAAAAATATTGTCTGCAATATGTACGTACCTACATAACTTCATAGAAACAATTTTTATTATTATTGTTACATGTCCAACGAGAATTTTTAATTATTTCACCTGGATAACTCAAAATTAGGTAAGATATAGTTTACAACTGCGTAAAACGAATATTTTTACCTACAAAAACCAAAAATAAAGTTGTCAAAACCTCTATAGCTCTTAATTTTTGAAAGTCCAGTGCATGGTTTCGGTATGTTATGTATAGGTTTCAGTATTTTTCAGTAAAGTTTTTTTTTATGTCATAGGAGGCAAACGAAATTGCGGATCACCTGATGTTAAGTGATCATCGCCGTCCAAAGACACTTGCAACACCAGGAGAGTCGAAAAAGCGTTGGCCAGCCTGTTTACTGTGAAAGTAGTAAGGGGCAGGGGAAGGGGAGAAGGGAAATGCGAGGGGCACTGGCACTCTCACTGATAGAACGAAACGCAACAATGCAAACACTGTTACTTCATGTCGATTTTTTTGTAAGCGGATGATACTACCCCGGGTAAACCGAACCATTCATACTGAAACCAGTAATAGCTTCAGCGCGGCTCTACCACCTTCATGCAAGTGATAGAGTCACCTACAAGAAGATAAAAGTCCAGTTCAATTCCAATATGTCCTAACTTTGCCCTGTTCTTATTTTAATTAAACCAAGTCGAGAAACGACGCGTTACGTATACACCTAACAAAGTAAACACTAAATATATGCACTAAGAATGCGAACATAAAACAACGTACGAACACATATAAAATGTAAACATTATGTATTAAGAAGAACAATACATTTTAATCGAGTTTTACGCTAATTATTACTGTTCGTTCTTCGATCAATACTTATGCTTCATGTAAATGAAGTATGTCACGACGACAGAAAATTTAAATACCGCGATGTCATTTCAAAACTTTACATACAATTTAGGAACGATGTGTATATTTTCGAATAATGTTAGTTGTGCCCGCGACTTTGTCCAAAAAAACCAGTGACTAATTAAATCTTCGTCTACTTTTCTCTCGCATTTAGTTCGCATCGTTATTAAAATTACGATAATTTTTGATAGAGTAAACCGATTTTAATTAAAACATAACTAAATGTTACTCGAGGATATGGTTTATGATTTTCTTGATGAGGTTTTATCATGAACGTAGTACTTAAGCAGTGATGCGTGTTTTAACAAACAGACATTTCTAAAAATGTAAAATGTAAAAGTACAAACATTTTACATTTACATTCTTATCATTTGTATAGATTTGTGGCGTGCAGCGTACGCTGCGCGCGCGCCTTTCAATACATCGGAGGGAGAAGGAGCGCGCGCGGGGCAGGGAAGCAGCTTGCGGTCCGCGGTTGCGCCAGTGTCCATCAACGAGTCAGACGCTACTTCCGTATTGCTAATTCGTATACCGCCAATTGATTTCGCGTGTAAGCCCGTGAGGCTTATATTGGTGACCCTGACGCGCCGTGTATATTCAAGCGTTGAATTAAACGGACAGCTTTATTAGGAAATCAAGCGCGGTAGCTTTCAGAATGTAATAGGAGCAAGCAGGCAGAGCCGCCGTGGAACGTGTAGCTGTGCGATTACGCCCATTTTGGCCAGAAGATTGTCAAGTATGGTTCGGCCAAGCTGAGGCGCGGTTCACAGTGTCGGAAATCAAGGACGACGCGACCAAGTTTGCTTTGGTAGTATCGCAGTTGGATCACAGGTATGCGAAAGAGGTTAAGGATTTAATAAAAAACCCACCTGCCACTGAACGTTAGGTAACATTAAAAAAAGAATTAACGAAACGATTATCAAAATCCCGCCAGCAGGAGATTAAGCAATTATTGTCAAGGGAGGAATTAGGAGATAGGAAACCGTCTCAATTTTTGCGTAGTTTTAGAGGTCACCGCCGCCGGCGGATTGTCTGATGAAATTTTACGTGGCATGTGGATGGACCGTCTACCTACCTACATACAAGCTATTATAGTCACACAAACCGCTTCAACGACCCAGCAAATGGCGGAGCTTGCAGACAAAATATATGAAATAACGGACGGCGTACCACCCGTAAACCAGGTGGCATCCTCCTCCCAATCTGAAAACCTTCAAATGTTACAAATGACTCAACAACTTTTAACGATGCCTCAAGGTCAGGCGTTAGCTATTCAGGGCAGTAATTTTAATACTTTACTCGACAGGATTGACCAACTTATTGCAGCACGCGTACGGTCGGAGATAACCCAGCAGATATCGAAGATTACGCGATCGAGTCACGCGACCGTTCGAGGTTCTATGACGGCGGTGCCGCAAGGTTCAGGAGTAAGAACCAACGTCGTCCACCAGGTATGTGCTGGTATCATCATAGATTTGGAGAGCGAGCTAACAGGTGCACTATTCCTTGTACATACCGGGCGGGAAACAAACACGACAGTCAATAGTGGCGGCAGCTAACTGTCACATCAACAGCCGCCTGTTTGTCACAGATAAAAAAACAAAAGTGCAGTACATAATAGACACATGCTCGGATCTTTGTGTTTTGCCTCTAAAGTTCAATCACCATGGTTGCAAGCCAACTGACTACACTCTAACCGCAGCTAATGGTACTACTAAACGCACGTATGGCACGTTAACTATGCATCTAGATCTAGATCTAGACCTAGGCTTGAGGCGAGATTTCAAATGGAACTTTGTAGTAGCACAAGTAGACAAACCCATAATTGGTGTGGATTTTATGTCTCATTTTGGACTGTTAGTAGATTGCAGGAACAAACGATTATTGGACAGCATCACTACACTGTCGACACCCGGGATCTTAACCAACTTCCAGGTGTCAAGCATCAAGGTTTTAAGGGGGCAATAGCGAGTACCACCAGCTACTACAGGAGTATCCGGATAGTTATACCATCTGGGTTGGATCGAGAGGTAAAACATAATACTGTACATTACATAAAAACTACACCTGGGCCTCCTGTACATTGCAGACCACGCCGGCTCGCACCGGACCGGCTCGAGTACGCCAAACAACTCTTTGAAGAAATGCTGCGTGATGGAACCGCACGTAGGTCGGATTCCCCGTGGGCATCAGCCCTGCACCTGGCACCAAAATCTGACAACAGCTGGAGACCCTGTGGGGATTACCGAGCACTTAACGCGAGGACGATACCTGATAGGTACCCGGTAAGGCACATCGAAGACTTTTCCCAGCTGTTAGCTGGAGCCCAGGTGTTCAGTAAAATAGACTTAGTGAAGGCATATAACCAAATCCCCATCTACGAGGAGGATATTCCGAAAACTGCGATCACCACGCCATTCGGGATGTTCGAATTCCCTTACATGTCTTTTGGTCTGCGAAACGCAGCTCAGACATTTCAGAGATTCGTTGATGAAGTGTTACGTGGCCTGGATTGCCGTTACTCCTTTATCGATGACATACTGATGTTTTCACGGAACCACGTGGAACACGTATACCATCTGCGCAAGGTTTTCGACCAATTACAACATTATGGCCTGATCATTAATGAATCTAAGTGTACTTTTGGCCAAAACCAAGTGACATTCCTAGGATACAATGTGTCAGCAGATGGTACACGACCTCTCGAAGAGCGTGTGAAGGTAATACAGGAATACCCGCCACCAAGAACTGTTAATGGATTGAGAAGATTCCTCGGGATGTTAAATTTCTATCGCAGATTCATACCTCATGCAGCCGCCGATCAAGCTGCCCTACATAGGATGATTTCAGGACCTAAAGTAAAAGGATCGCAAGCACTTACTTGGACAACCGAGCTCCTACAATCATTCGAGGCGTGCAAGTCCAGTATTACCAGATCCACACTGCAAGCACACCCTGTGATGAATGCACCGCTCTCCCTCGTTACTGATGCTTCTAACACAGCCGTCGGAGCGGTTCTACAGCAGAGAGTCCATGGTAAGTGGCAGCCACTAGCCTTTTTCTCTAAAAAACTAAATAAGTCACAGAAACTTTACAATGCATACGACCGTGAGCTGCTGGCTATTTATGAAAGTGTGAAACACTTCCGGTTTATGATAGAAAGCAGACACTTTGTCATACATACTGATCATAAACCGCTCACCTATGCATTCCAACAAAAAGATAGACAATCTTCACCTAGGCAATTTAGTCAACTTGATTTTATCTCACAATTTACAATAGAGATACAACACATCGCCGGAAAAAACAACGTAACCGCAGATGCTCTATCACGGATTGAACTAATCTCCATGCCCCCAGACTACGCGAAGACCGCGACAGCACAGCAGAGTGATAAAGAACTGCTCCAGTTGTTACAAAACCGGACCTCTTCGTTGAAGCTGCAACAAGTCGCCGTCCCAGGGACAAATATCCACTTATACTATGATGTCTCTATGCCAAAACCGCGTCTTTATATTCCTACAAAATGTCGCCATGAAATATTTAACACTGTTCACAGCTTAAGCCACCCAGGCGTAGCAGCCACCACCAAGTTAATAACAGAACGGTTTGTTTGGCCGGCGGTAAGAAAAAACTGCCGAGACTGGGTAAGAGCATGCGAACCATGCCAGAGGAGCAAAATACATAGGCATACAAAATCACGGTTGGGTACGTTTCAAACCCCGACTGCGCGATTTAGTCACATCCACATCGACTTGATCGAACCGTTGCCACCATGTAAGGAGTACAGGTACTGTCTAACAATTATCGACCGGTTTACGAGGTGGCCAGAGGTACAGACCCTACGAGATATAACGGCTGAAACTGTCGCCAGAGGACTTTTTAAGATTTGGATAGCGCGGTTCGGGTGCTCCAGAATAATCACGACCGATCAGGGGAGGCAATTTAATTTCCACTTATTCAAATGTTTGGCAGATCTGTGCAGCATCCAGATTAAGCATACGTCGGCATATCATCCAGCGGCCAACGGCATGGTGGAAAGACTACATCGGACACTCAAGGCGGCGATCATGGCGCACGGCGGCAACCAGTGGATAGAAGTCTTACCCGCTGTCATGTTGGGGCTAAGAACCGCATGGAGGCCAGATATACAGGGTTCACCAGCGGAAATGGTCTACGGGGAGGTACTACGGATACCTGGTGAGTACTTTCACTCTCATTATGCAAAAAACGTAGAGGTTCCGGATTTCGTACGCAATCTACGTCAGAAAATGTCGTCTCTCCAAGCACCACCTGCGTCAAGCCATGGAAGCAAGTCGATATTTATACACAGTGATTTGAAAAAGGCAGCACAGGTATTTCTACGAAAAGACGCTTTAAGAAGAGCCTTACAACCACCATACATGGGCCCCTATAAAGTTATATCCCGGAATGACAAAACCATAACCATTGAATCAGCTAGAGGGCCTGTTACGGTGTCTATTGACAGAGTAAAACCAGCTCACATGCTGGCAGACGTACAGCAAGACACGATATCCAGTCCAGCTATCATCGACGACCCAGAAGCAGAAGCCAGACATACGAGATCAAGGCGTCGAGTTAATTTCCCGACTTATTTTCAGGCCGGGCTATAACATCCCCAGGGGAGTGGTGTGACGTGCAGCGTATGCTGCGCGCGCGCCTCTCTATACATCGGAGGGAGAAGGAGCGCGCGCGGGGCAGTGTCCATCGAACCGAGTCAGACGCTACTCCCGTATTGCTAATTCGTATACCGCCAATTGATTTCGCGTGTAAGCCCGTGAGGCTTATAGATTTTAATACAAAATATTCTATATATCCTCCGTCGATATTCAAAAAGTACTGGACTTTATCAATTAAACTTTTATAATAAAATTATCTTTTGCTCGTGGATTCACTTGCGTCAATGTAGCTTTAACCTATGCACCGGGAGTAATAAGTTTCTTCTAGTTAAAAGACTCTTACATCATTTTATACGCCTCTGACAACTTGTATGCAAAATATCATAATAACTTAGTTTACCGATAAAACCCCACGTTATTTGTGAGTGTCATCGGCTATATATTAACCAGAAGAATGAGAAGACTTTTTTTTGGTATTCGGATTTGCAAAGTGGAGAAAAAACGGTCGAATGAAATTTTTCTTACGAAAGCTGCCTTAACGATCAGAGATATATGATTGAGTTATACAAAAAAGTCAGTGACAGCATATGTGTAACTTTTATATTTAAGTCACAAAAAGTAGTTTGTTATATTAAAAAATAATTTAAACCGTTAAATGATGTTTATTGGTCATATTATCAATGACAACTATGATTTTACCAAAATACATGGCACTCGGCGAATCACTCATAATTTCATCACAAGTAAAAATGTTTACCGCCCAACAAAAGAGGCAAGGGTCAGCCCAGTATCATCATATTTATAACTATAACCACACCATATCTCACAATGTTATGCATACCCCATGTAATAGAAGTATAAAAAAGATAAGTACCTAAAAAAAAACTCGTAGACACAGTTGCATTTTAACATAGATATCAACTATAAAATATGTTCTATTAAAGTCATTTAGGTACAAGCATGAAATCCCCCATTTATATTTATGACCGACAGAAGGGTAGACGGGCACACCCAGGAATGGCGAGAACGAACGGGCCATTTGCTCGCTGACGTCACCGCCGCACCCTATGCAAACGGAAATGTCGCGCGACATTTTATTATGTGAATGTAATAGTGATAATAATAATTATGGTGAATAATTTCTTATACATTCATTGTGTCTAGGAGGTAGTGTCTTTGTAGGTGGTAGAGCCAAGCTGAAGCTATAACTGACCTTAGCATGAATAAATAGGTCGGCTCATCCGGGGTGGTATCACCCTCTCACAGAAAATCGTCGTGAAGTAACAGTGCTTGCATTGTTGCGTTCCGTTCGGTCAGTGAGAGCGCTGGAGATCCACCTCCTCTTCCTCCTCTCTCTCCCTCATCCAACACAGGCTGGCAACACGCTTGCTCCCCTGATGTTGCAAGCGTCTATGGACGGTGGTGTCACCTAACATCAGGTGACCCACATGTTCGTTTACCTGCTATGACATAAAAAAAGGAATAACTAACAGAATACAGTTCAATCATTTCTAGAAATGTATGTTTGTATGAACACGTATCACTGCAAAAGTATTCACAATAAAACAAAGAAGATTATAAAGCATATCTTCGAAAAAAACATAGTCTTTGTATAATTAAAATCGGTCCACTCTATCAAAAAATTTTGAAGTTTGAATGACGACTGGATTTAAGTACGAGAGAAGAGTAGTAACGTATACTACTATTATAAAACTGAAGGGTCTGTTTATTTTGTTGAAACCACTGGTCTGATTTGAAAAGTTCTTTCAGCGTTAGATAGCCCGTTTATCGAAGAAGGCTATAGGCGATTATCATTACGCTAAGACCAATAGGAGCGAAGCACCAATGAAAAATGTTTCAAAATCGGCTTTTTTTCTTTTAGAGAGCTTCCGCTACGTGTTAGTTAGCCCAAAGTTAACCGACGAAGTCGCGAGCAGAAACTGGTAAATCTATAAAAACAGTCACAATTGTTGTTATCCGGTGAAGCTGTTAAAACCTTCCTAGGCCAATAGCGTAGTCAGGCTGGACGCGCAATTGTAAATTTTATGTTTTGTTTTATAAATAGAAATCTTCAACCGAACAAAATAACTATATAATAAGTTGAATAAATGTATGTCTTTCCATATTTGTAAAAAATTTGTTTGCTTCAATACATTACATTTGGAATTATATGGTAAGTAGAAGACGGACGAACTGGTAAGTTTAGTGAAATATTAAAAGAAAGAAAAGGATTTAGCCTTAGTGCTTTCATCATTTTTTTTTTCGAACTGCGAACTTACGTTATTTACCTAGCAAGGTCTTTACAGCTTCACCGGACTACACCTCTTTCATCAAGAAAGAAAGGATTGTTCCAGAATGATAACTCAAATCAGAAGCCAGTACAATATAATTATCTATACTAATATTATAAAGAGGTAAAGTTTGTGACGTTGTGATTTGTGACGTTGTAGGGGGTAATCTCAGGAACTACTGGTCTTCTGATGACTGATATGAATAATTCTTTCAATGTTAAATAGCTCATTCATCGATAATGGTTAAAGGCGAAATATCATCACGCTAAGACCAATAGGAGCGGAGCACAGATGAAAAATGTTTCAAAATCGGGATGTTTTTCCTTTTGAGAACTGCTGCGTGTTAGTGTTAGTCTTTCTATTCCACGCGAACGAAGTAGCGGGCAGAGGCTAGTGTAGCATAAATTCCGTGAAAAAATGATATAAACGTAGCTATATGAATTAAACATGACAGAACGTATTATATATTGATATTACAATGTGCAGCAACAATGTGAGTACATAAGATTATAGATGATATAATTAAGCAAACTACTTATGATTAAAACAAAGATTCTATTGTAACACACAGTAAGGAATTATCGCTAATCACACCAAAGGAATGACGTATTTCGTATTAGATCATACATAATGTTCCAAAGCTATTGGAGTTATATAAAAATATCGTTTTAAATTTTCCATGAATTCGTCCACGTGATTTTTGTTATAAAACAAAGATTCTATTGTAACACACAGTAGGGAATTATCGCTAATCACACAAAAGGAATCACGTATTTTGTATTAGATTGTGCAAATAGTTGCAAAGCTATTGAGGATATAAAAAAAAAAATTCGGACGAATGCGTCAGCGTGATAGTTATTGTATGTATATATTGTATGTATATGTATCATATATGTCTTTTTTTATAGGTAACGGGTCACAAGCAACTGTTATGCTATATTACATTGTGTGGCTTCGTATACAGCCCTGTTTAAAACATCAAACCGTGTTCTATTTTACACTAAAATTAATAATTTCGTGTATAATAAATAACAATGAGACATTACTCTAAATATTCAATATTTTAAACCTAGATAATATACTAATAGAATGTTAATTCAGGCAGTATATAATTATAACTTGTTAATTTCAGTACTTTCACTCGAGTTGCAAATATTCATTAGGCCGCGTTGTCAGTTGCTCAGATCGTACTACTGTGTAAACACTTTATAACGAATTTCAAGGGATCAAGCATTTTGTTCGTTATTAAGGGTGTTCGTTATGCGGGTAGAAGAGAACAAATAAAAGGTTTTGTGGTAAACCAACTAAACTAAATTAATTTCTGCGTTATAGATAGTTCTTTGTTATAACGAACTACGTTATAAAGAGATTGCACAGCATTTAGAAATTATAAGTCGTATTTGGGAGATCTATATAAATATAAATCAATTGTCGAATGTTTGTAATAATTTAATATAGTTATTTTTAATTGACAGGGCAAGGTATGTAAGAAAGAAATAGTTTCAAAGATTATAACGGAAAAGTGAAAAATGTGTTAAAATCTCTTCACATAAAAAGTGAATGAATGAGTGAGACAGAAGATCGTAGAGGGATCTTCAGAAATATTTAGGAATTGACAGCCTGATGTTCAATTGTTCAGCAGCGATTTAATTTCATTAAGTTACGTTTCCTAAGGTTAACGAAAAATCTGGTCTAATTTTCTTTGTTTAACTGCTATTTTATTTTGATTTACTTTGCCATAAACTTAAGACTACTTGCTGGTAACTAAGAGACGTAACAAGCAAAATCTATAGAATGCTAAAGCTTCTTAAAATCATATCGAAATCTGCAAGCTACTTTTCAGTGACGTAGTTTAAAAGTATTGTAACATCGTCACATTCATTATAAGTGGATATATCGTAGCCAACTAGATCACGTAGTAGTAGTAATAATATTCGTCCAATAGGACAGGCGAAGGATCTAATCCATACTGCCAATTCTGAACTTGTCAATATATGTAGTTCTTATATATTCTTTAGTGGGTTTTATTCTATGGTCAAGATAATATAAAGGCTCTTCTATATAATATTAAGTAAATTTTTAACCATCATTTTAATCTTAATTTTCAAGTCATTTGTTTTCCCAATTCTGAAGTTGTTTATACGGATAGTTCTTATGTATTCTTTAGCAGCTTCACCGGAATAAGAATGAAAAAGAAATACTGATAATAGTATATGTATAACACGTGAACATTTTCTTCCCATTATTATTGTCGAATTTTGACCACAGAACGACCAACTAGTATTTAAAAACGTTATAACAACTATTATGAGATGACTTAGTACGTCAAAAAAGCTTCTAAGGTTATCGTTATACAAAAGCGTGCAATATGCCTATTACAGTGTTTAAGAATCCCATAAATATGTATTATTATGAAATCAATAATATCATTCATACCTCAATTTCAATGAACTGTAGAATAACCTGCTTATTGTAAACAAAACAATGTCAATAAAAGGCTACTTGCTACAAACAAGAACATAAATATACTAAATCTTATAAAGAACTATTAAAATTAAATGATTAAAACTTACATACAATTTAATACAACAAATCCTCGGGTAGAATCATGATTATCGAGCGTTTAACTAAAAGCACAACCACATTTCATTACTGCCCCATAATGGTCTGAACGGGAGTGGACGGGAATTGTGACGTCATCAATGTCATATGGCTATAGATTGTTATACAAGTTGCGTTTATTAAAAAGGCTTCATTATATTGGCGTCTGATTACTAGTCTGTGCACGTTGGCTAGATTATCAATCTGTCGTAAACACTATATTATTGTTATCACTAAGAATACTGAGAACTAATATAATAACAGGTTTCGTCATAGACACATAAATATTTATTATGTGCACAGGTTAAAAGAAGGCATTATTTTTTTAAATCATGAAAATATTGTCTTCGAAAACTAAAAACTGTGAAACATTTCCAAAAAAGGTAAAGAATAGAAAGTTTGAGAGTTGTTTGTTTACGATGCGATTATATGATTTCCTAGAATAAATTGTATAGTACTTTTTTATTACAGAAAAATCTATGCTTTTTTCGTAAATTTCTTGTTCTCGTTTAAAAATGATTCATTTTTATATATAAGCCGTAAAAATAAAATTATTTTCAAAGTAAACGAAGAGTACCAAAAATATAGTGTATGTGGTAATGACCCCACGATAGTAGTGAAAATTTATAAATAAATACCTGTATATTAATACTAGTTTATCAATGTTTATATGTAAATAAGCCATAGTAATAATATTTAAATAGCACACATAATGTAATATTATAATACGTAATAATAAAACCAAAATTAGTGGAACGATGGCTTCATTCTGAGACAGTTAACGTCGTTGATGACGACTGGACCCGAGAAAAGCCGATCCAGTGTGACCAAATCGCGCGTGACGGTTTATTTCATTCACTGTTCACCACGCCTAAAGTGTTCATTTCAATAAATTATTTATCACGATCAACTTGTTTCAACTAAATAAACTAAAACTATTTTATTCTTAGGTAAAAAAATGTTGTTGCGTTTTCCTTATCTTAGCGAATTACTTGCGGTACCAGTATAACGGAGAATCCACTTTCCAATAAGTTACTAAAGCCAATGTAATTTCACATTTGATTATATTTTTTTACTGACACCATTACTGACACATAATACTATATTTTCAACTTTTAATTCTATTTTGAAATGCATACTAAACTATTTCTATTTGACTATTATAAAATTGAAATTAAAATCTTGAAATAGTGAATACTTTATCTCAGAAATAAATAACTTCCCAATGTAAAAAACGATTATTCTGAATTTTAATTATCAACAATACCACGCGATGTCTAACATTGATCGCTCTTGAACTATAGAAACTTAATTACTGTAATGTATTGATTTGAAATAGATCATAATATTAGTTACTCACCTTTTTTATTCGGAAAACAAGTTATCTTTATTAGATGATACGATCTACATTTGATATTTCGAAATAATACGTACGTTTATTTAATTATTCAAATGGATTTTAATGCATTATTTTTTATTACCAAGAATGCTGACATTAAGTTATTTTTATTTCATTTGTAGGAGCTAAAGAAAAAACTGGTTTTAAACAGAATATTGCTATGATTTCATTACACTTTTTAACGTTAGGAACGCAAAATTTTCTAAAGTCGCATTAGTACTCTCTTACGGCTAACGTGACTCTCTATCAGCTTCTGTGAAAGTTACAAACACATACAAAGTGTAAATAATT